>SOPF01025607.1:0-11204 GCA_012979155.1 Hypericum perforatum
TGTTTGGTATAATTGATCAAATCTAACTACTAGTTGTTAGCTGTTAATTGATTAGTTGTCAGCTGATTGTATTCAGCTGGTATCTCATATTCGATTTCTAAAAATTATTTGGTAAAGTATAATTGGTTTGTTGCTCTAGAATTTGAAAATTACTTATAAGGATATTAGACTAGTTAACTCTTATTATCAAGACAATTAACTCTTATTTTATACTAATACATCTCTTACCTGATCTTGCAACACATTCATAAAGCTCGATCTATCTCCTGCATTTTTATCATTTGTTTTAGCATGCTCTCCTCTACCTAAGTTATCAATAGGTACGAAATCTGGATTTTGCTCAAATCTAGTAAAAACTACATCACCCAATGCCCTCCTTCAAATGTAATTGTGAAGTGAATGCAATTGTGAAGTGACAACGCTACAACTGGTATATTTCTTTGAATCCTAAAAGAAAATGGTGGCATAACTCTTAATACTTTCCATCTCATTTTCCATACTGCAAATGTACTATTTCAATATACTACAAGTCATGAAACATTTTTTTTGAAGCAGATGTAGTAGAAAATTTGTAATAATTAATTTTAATCTACTATTTATAAATTTTAAATTTCAAAAAATAGAATATTGACAAAAAGATATTAAATAATAACTCTTTTTAATCAAGAAATTTGTTATAAACAATATTACTACTCTTCAGCTACTAATCACTTCATCGAGATCCTTAAGGTTCTCTCATTTTTTGCTAGTGACCAAAATTGCGGTGATTAATTTTCACCTAGAAATAGAAGATTTATGAATTATAAAATAGGGCATTCTAGTAATTTGATATTGCAAAAACCTAACAGATAAAATCAAAAATTAGCTGATAGATATCTATCTTCCAACTATTAATTTATAAAACCTAAACCAAACACCCACTTACTTGGCATGCTATGTCAGCATAAAAACGATATCGTATCTAAATTCGAAGCCAATTTTCACTTGACTAGTCATTTGAGCCTTTATGAAAAATAATAATTTCAAGACTAAAAAAATCATTTTTATATACAGTAACAAAAAAGCGTTAGCACCACATAAACATCGATGAATTTTTCTCAATTTTATTTAAAGAGTAACTTGTAATTTGAAATAATATTTAATTAAAAGATTGTTTCCGAAAAGTACACTTTTTTGCTGTTTGAAATATGAATGAATGTATTTTAATTTTAATTTCTAAATAGCTTTAAATGTTTGCTTTCACATTACTATGATGTATATGTTTTATGTTCTTTGTTAAAATATAAAGTTAAGTAAGTGGTGTGATTATGTTTTATTTTGTGTATGTACTATTTTATTATATATTTTGTTTTGTTTCAAGAAGAATATGTATTAACTTCTGTTAACCCACTTTAATAGTGATAGTTGTAGCGTACCTTTAGTCGTAGGTGTATTAATATTTTATTATTAAATTTAGTATAAAATTCAATATAAAAAGAGCATCGAGTTCAATGGATGAATATTAATACAGTTTCTAAGAAGGGAAACTAGCCTACAATTGTTACAAATACAATATCTAACTAGGCTAAGTTTACGGCTTTTCATTTACTCATGGCCGAGCTAGAGAAGCTACCTCTGCCGTTAAACGTCTGCCGTTCTAATCGCCATTATTAAAATTAAGGGAAAATTACCCTCAGGTCCCTCGGGTTTGCAAAAATTCGTGTTTTAGCCTCCCTATTTTTTTTATTATCATTCAACCCTTGAATCTTATCAAAAGTTTATAATTTAGCCCCTGTTGCCAGAATCCGGCGATTTCTCCGGCGAAATGGCACCTAAGATTACTAAAATACCCTTTTCCTTTAAAAAGTAAAACAATAAATTGAAACATAATAATAATTCGCATTGAGCTGAAATTTTTCATGACGCATCCTAAAAATATACATGATTTACGTAAAATATTTCAGAAATTTTGGAGATACAGAAGTATTTTTTTTATTTTCCAACGTGCCAAAATATTGTAACATCATATAAAATAGAAAAATTGTTTAATTGGGCTGAAACTTGTCCCATGTGTTCTTAATCATATTTAGTGAATTTAGGACCTAAAACTTGTTCTATGTGTCCTTTAGCATCTTTACTAAAGACTCCATCTTTAGTAAAAAAATAAATTAAAACTCTATATTTTTGGTATCCGTAGACTTTTTCAAAATTGGCTCATGAGAATTCAGACTTTTTGATTCCTAAATTCATTAAATATGCTAAAAGACACATGGGACAAGTTTCAGTCCAATTAAATAAATTTTCTATTTTACATGATTTTACAAAATTTTGGCACGTTGGAAAATAAAACAAATACTTTTGTACCTCAAAAATTTCTGAAATATTTTACGTAAATCATGTATATTTTTAGGATGCATCATGAAAAATTTCAGCTCAATACGAATTACGATTATGTTTCAATTTATTTTTTTACTTTTTAAAGGAAAAGGGTATTTTAGTAATCTTAGGTGCCATTTCGCCGGAGAAATCGCCGGATTCCGGTGACAGGGGCTAAATTATACACTTTTGATAAGATTCAAGGGTTGAATGATAATAAAAAAATAGGGGGGCTAAAACACGAATTTTCGCAAACCCGAGGGGCCTGAGGGTAATTTTCCCTAAAATTAATCTCTCCCTCGTGGAGTCTCTCTCCCTTGTGGAGTCTTCTAGGATTTTTTAACCCCTTTTTTCTCTCCGCCCCTTGCCTCCTCCTCTATCCCCCTCCTCCCATATTTTCCTTCCATCTAAGTCTATTCTAACCACCCTCCTCAGTCCACAATCGACTGGCTTCTTGAGATCGGTTGCCTTCCTCAGCTCCGACCGCGATCCTTAGTCTTTTGGCTTTCTTCTTAGTTCCAGCCACCTCTCCAGCTCGCCGGCCCTCTCTTCAGTCCGGTCGTCCTCGTTAGTCCGACCATCTTCAGCCCGACCGTCTCAGCCCGGCCGCCCGCCCATCTCAGCTCGACCGTCCCCTCCTCAGTCCGACCACCTCAGCTCGGCCTCTCGCCTCAGCCCGTCTGTTCCCTCCTCTTCGACTACAAGCATCGGTCCCCTCCCGTCTCAGCCCGTCGGTCCCCTCCTCTCCAAGCGTCCACTACCACCGCGGCCGACCTCCCCAAGGCGCAGGCCTCCTCCACGACTGGCCTCCACTCCAGCCTACCTAGATAGCACATCGGTGCTTACCGGGGGGTTGTTCACTGTCGACCTCCCCCCCCGGTTAATCGATTCTATTATATTTGTCTTGTCTTATGGTTCTTATGTCTTTGTAGCTAACTCTTCCGAGCCACTTGTGTTTAGTGGTCTCGTCGGCTGTTTGTTTATTTTCGGTTATGTTATGCTTTCCGTCTGTCGGAACTCGTTGCTTGTCCGTTGTCTGCGCGTGAAGATCATCGCCTTGGTCGATCTGCGTCGACTTTGGCGATCTACTGAGTTCACACTCAGTAGTTCTCTTGACTATGTCTTGAGATTTTATGTCAAATCTTGTTTCGGTAGAACCTCGCCTCGATCGATGACTCTAGGGTCGCTTCGATCGCTCTTCACTCCCCCCTATGCCACCTTGCTCTCATCGGACCGGGGTCGATTTCTGCTTATGTGTCTTGTACTTTATTTGTGAACGTTGTATTTTGATTATCTATATAGACTTCGTGCCACTGCTTCCTTAAAAAAAAACTAGGCTAAGTTTACAAAATGGAAAAAGCCCAACTCTTCTTTCAACTCCATCAAAAGTGTTTCAATTTTCAAAAACACCCGCTAAAAAGTATTTTTAAGGAGAAGTGTTTGAATGCCACATTTTTGTAGAATCTGAACGCAACAACGTAGTGAAAGAAAAGTGTTGCATCATAGCCCACACATTGGCTTACTTTGTAGACTCAGAAGCGTGCAAGGAATCAATGTTAGGAACACTACAAAATTAGATTTATTTAACTGTTACGATGAAATTGTGTTAAAATGTTATAATTTAGATCGATAAAAGTGCAAGACATTTTTATTTTTATCATTTTGGGTTTCTTTTACTTATATCATTTAGCCTTCTAATAATTAGGATGCAGACTTGCAGCACATTGATTTGGTGATACCAAGATATTCATACATATGATACATAACCATACTTCATATGCATACTTTTTACGTTAATTTTGGTCTGAATTTGACTGGATTCGGCCCATTTTGATCTGGATCTTATTTATGTGTACATGACATAACATGTAAATTTTTACCTAATTTGCATTATCTTACGTTGGCCGAAATTAGTTGATCGAGATTTGGTGTTTCTCGTGTCTAAAAAATTCTATTAAATTGTCATTTGTCTTAAATTGCAACTACTTCACTTTTTTCCCCATCCCTTTGGACCTTCGCATATCCTTGGGGCCATACCGAATCATTTTGCAGTGGAGTGATGTGCATCAACCGTTAAGCAAGCTCACAACTTGCCACATATAACTATTTAGTTTGGATTAGAGAGAGGAATATCAAAGTGAATATATGATGCGCTATGTATGTAAAGTACTAGTAATTGATTTCACTTCAGGGATTTGTCTATTTTGGTATTTTGTAGTTTGATACATATAAATTTATAATTTAAGATTTATCAATGAAATCCACATGGTTTTCTTTTTTTCTAAGTGAAAAGTCCACGTGATTTTCTGAGCAAAGCTCCCCAAGCCTAGTCACTGCGATGATGCCATTTTTTGTGCATGTGGTGCGCCCCGCTAAGGAATGACAAGCTGCTCGCGTGTCATGGATGCAAATTCTGAAACTGTCACAAATTTGTTTATATCTTTTCAAAATTACATTCTTCTTCCTCTCCTCCCTCTTCCCTCTCAATCTTCAAAACACAAAAAAATAAAATAAAATTAAAACCAAGGACCAGACAAACCAGCACCGGTACCATAACCTAAGGAGGACGTAATTAAATGAGCTAGCTTTATGCAGTCACAAAGCATATAAAGGTCGTACCATTATCAGGGATTCGTACCAAAATAATTTGTTCCTGAAAAAATTAATAAATTGTAGAGCCAATAAACTACCAAATAAGTTGTTCCCTTTTCGAAAAAGAAATGAAAGAGTGAGGATTGAACCGGTTGCTTCGACGTCGTTGTGATTCCTCATCGGCTCCTTTTCGTCCTCACTCTCTTTTTAAAGGTTTCTTACTTTTTCTTCTTCTTTTTCTTCCTCAAAGCGGGGATAAATAATTAGTTAGATCTAGAAAACTAATTATTTAGAGAAATAAATATCTAAAGGATTATACCTTGGTTGAACTATCTAAAAGATTATGAAGATGGAGAAGTTAGACGGATGTGTTTTGAAAAATATATAACAATAAAAATGATGGAGAAATGATGGAGGATTGATGTTGTGATAGTTTTAGAATTTGCCTTTATGCTATTTAGCGGTCATCGTGTACGTTATTTGTTTCCGACTTTGCGTGACATGCCAAATAACAATAAAAATGATATCATCGTGTTTATTGGGCTCGAATCATAACATCCGAGTCTGTAGTTGATGTTCTTAAAAAATCATGTAGACTTTTTTAATACATTTTAAACCATAAATCTATATATGTATCAAATCGTTAAATGACATTGTAATTTTTTCTTTTGTTAACACAAAAAATAACCAGAGTAAACTTGAGTAACCAAAAATTTGAAATTGAAAACTTGTGCTTACCCCAATTGAGACTTATGGAAGCACCATTTTGTTGTAAAATTAATATTACATAATTTTCATTGTCGTTCGTTAATCTGTTAAAACCGTAAAAATTACCCAACTTTACTTCATTATAAAATTACTTCTATTTTCCACCAAAAAATAAAATAAAATTACTTCTATTTGACGAAATTCTGTATTCTACTCTACGAGAACTTGTACCCCACACATTCAACGGGTGAGACATTCTGAGAAGAAGAGACCATTACGTAACGGGCTTCCAGGGTGAAAATTCACTGGAGGCAATAGGTTGCAGGAACACGTCAAGACGTATCCCACATCGAAACCCGCAGGAGCACAGACCAAACAGGCGAAAATAAAATGGCGAAGCTACCATAGAATTATTCATACCTGTCTCGGCCTTTTAGGGCCGTCAAAGTAGCTTGCTGTTGGGCTCTTGGGCGTAGCCCATGCGTTGCACTGCTGCACGGCCCTGGCGCACCCTCTAATGTAAGGTATAGTTGTACCATAACAGCGTAACGCAGCGGGATCAAAGGACTGGCTCTAAGAGCCGAAGAGGGAAGCCTTCCAGGTTCCTCTTGGCGCCGGTCGATGCCTCCGCCATCCGCTTTATATATTCCCAAGTACTCGCATACGATTATCGTTGTCGTGGTTCAATTGTTCTTGTTTAGTGAAGAGGATGTAAATCCGATTGTACGGATTATAAAGAAGATGAAGCGCAAGAGCTGTTGAGGTCAGCTGCTAGGGATCTGTGTTGCGCAGGACAGGAGCTCATACGTTGCTTTCTATGCTATAGTAGCGGGGCTGAGGTTCTGTTTGCTTCATGTAATTTTTCAGTTTCTGCGGATTGGTGGTTGCCCGGATTAACTGTTTATTTGGCTTTTAGGTTTGCATATTCCGGTAGGTTGTGAAGAATGTTGCCTCCTGGTTTGATTGAGTGAATCCTGTAAAGTCAGAAACAGAAGCTATATAGAATACCATCATAAGGTGAGGCCATATCCATTCTTTGTCCATCATGTTTCTATATAGAATACCATCATAGTCCACAAAATATACACAAGATCAAGAAAAAACTGTCTTCATATTTTTGTCAGGCCAATTGCTAACCAGCCTTTTTAATGAACAAGCAGCACTATCAGGAATAAGATCAAGTTACCAATCTAGGGATTTTGCTGTCAATACTGGATGACTATGTCCGTCTTTAATTCCATTGCTGGCTCGACAAGATTGGCTTTCACTTCTAAGACGTCCGGGAAATCAACTTCGAAGATGATACTTTCCTTCATGCAGCTCAGACGGTATGTTCTTGTGTCCATGCCTGATGTTTTATCAGCACCAGACATCTTATTTCTCCAAATTAATACATGCAAAAACAAACTTATCTTCAATACATTGAACTGTTTCATAGTACTGGGATTGCTATTCCACTGCGATGACAATTTAAAACTTCAAAAGACTTTCTGCAAAAGAATTATTACAAGTTTTGTGTTCCCCTTTTTTGTCTTCCTCGATATGTGAAACTTAGGCCTTAGTTATATTGATAAATTCACGTACTAGTTACATACATTATAAATGCATTGTTGCAATTTATAATTGTTGAAGCTAGGGTCTTTAAATCAGATTATTTTGGACGAATTAGAATCAATTTATGAACTTAGGCCTGGTTATCTTAATTAACTTATGTACTAATTAGTAGCACCTACCTGCGCCAAGAAGAACAACTTGTGTGTCACCACTGAAGGAGCTGAGAGCTTCCCTTAATTTCGAGTCAAACCATAGAGTCCAATCAGCAAGAATTACTCTCGGACATTTCTCGGGCATTGTTGGGAAGGTCGCTCTTTATCTTCTCGTGGAGGCATTAGAGGTAGATCTCTCCATCAAGCAAGTTTGCTAGTGAATCCCGTGTCATGTGTAATTTTGGTCAGGTTCGAATAGAACGTTTCGACTAGAAAATAAATACCAAAATCACAAAGAAATTAAGATTGTACTGTGATAGATATTGCAAAATGATAATAAAAATTACATATTATAATATTCTACTAGTTTAATACAACCAAATCACTATATTATAGAATTTGTTGGGTGAAATGTGTCGATACATGAATGTAGAAAGCTAGAAAACATATCTATATATAATAGTTTCTCATTGCCCTAAAAATGTATGATTTTTGACGATTTTGTGCAAAGCACAAAAATATAAAAAATTGTGTAAACATATTTTAAGAGTTTATGCAAAACTTTGATAGGCTCGTTGAAAAAATTGGTTATTATTAAGTGACTATAACTAGGAGAAAAATTATAGTTAAATTATTTTCAAGTAATGACCAATGCAGAAGGTTTAGCAAGGTTTTAAAAAATGGGCCGGAGGTCGAATCGGATTTTGGTCCGACCTCTGGCCCAGCCGGCTCGGCCGACCTATAGCCGGTCAGACTGGTATTTTTTTCTCTTTTATTTTTATAAATTTTTTAAAATATATATATATATATAAGTAAATAATTTATATAATAAGCTAATAATAACCTAATATATTAAAAACTAACATCTAAAAATACCAATTTTAAAAAATATAGCAAATAAAGTATTCAAATTAATGGATAATTTTGAATCAAATATAAAATTATATAAAAATTAGGATTTCTGGTCGAATCACCCGGTTCGACCAGATTTTTGGAGCAAAATGCTCAGCCAGCCCAGATTTTGGGCGGTTTGACCGGTGGGCATTTTTTTGCATAAACTCGAAACGAGTTTGGGTTCGTTTGGCGGTTCGACTGGCCCGACCGCTGGTCAGACCACATTTTTTAAAACCCTGAGGTTTAGTAGCATTCAAATGGGCTTCGTCTACTTGGGCCTAGGCCTTATTTTTGTGGGCACTAATGGAATCGTTCTTTACTTTATTCTTTTTGTAGTTAACTTGTTTGATCGTACAATCGACAATGGTAAAACAATTACATGGTTTTACTGTGATCGGAGTATTATTAGTTAGTTTGAAAATCATTAACTATTTATAAATAAACAAGATCAAACTCTCTCATTTGAGATTTACATATTATGTGTTATATTTTCTTGTTATTTTTCGTTGACATGTATATGCATGAGAAGTTATATGAGAGGCAAACAAGTTAAAAAAAAAGTTTCGTTTAAATATCTTTCTAATATGGTTAATAGATTATACAATTTAATCAGTATACACCATCTAGTCATTTTTACAATCTTACAGGCAATGAAAATAAATAATTACAATACTGTCTATTTTAAGATGTCTACTACTTGGATCATTCCCATCTCCGTATTTGTTGTCGGTATCTAGCTCACGATTAGGGAGATAGGGACGATCCATTTGGTAGAAATCTTAAAATGGACAATAACGTAGAGATTCATTTCCGTTGTTTGTAAGACTGTGAAAGTGGCTAATTGGAAAATGTTGGTTAAAAGGTTGGTTAACCATATCGAAAAGATATTTGATAGAAATTTTTTTTCTTTCTTTCCTTAGAAGCTTGTTAGCCCCTCTTTTGATATTTCATGCATATACATTTATGCGCCGACGAAGAACATCATAAAAGTGAAAATAATGTAGAATGTGTGGATCTCAAATACTAGGATCCACCTAACGTTTATTTTTATATAGTTAATGATGTTTAGACCAACATGTATCGCGTTCACACTGAAGTAAAATCACTTGTTAATTACTTTATCATTTTATCGTCCTTGTTGATACGGTCAACCTGATCAACTAGGAATAGAGCAAGTAATGTCAAATTTGTTTTAAAAAAAATTGCTTTATCCATAAAAAATTAAAATAGACATAGACGTATAAATTATACTATTGGGTCTTTTTTATATATAAATATTAATGGACAAAAAATATTGATACAACCTTTTGATTTTTCCCTGAAATAAATAAAAGATAACAAGGTTTTGAAAAAAATTATTACCATTAAGTGACTAAACATAGTTTAACAATTGAATTATTTTTAGCATAGTGAAAATGTGTCACTGTGACATTACGAAAATTGGTTGAGATGAATTATTTCTTTGATCCAATTTGCACAAATTTGTACTAGCACAAAACCACTATATGCAATTTTGTGCAATATGGTTTTATGCAATTTGCATTTTTATGCAGTTTTGTGCTATTTGCATTGCTCAACACGAAGTCACCAAATTTTGTGATGCTTTGTGCAGACTATTGACTATTTAAATAAAAAATGTATCAGTTACTTACTAAACTTTTGTGATATTCAAAAGTACCACTCACTTAACGAGGTAAGTGCTACTATTCTCAATTCTACTAATAAAAGAGGTTAGTCATTTGTCAATTTAGTTTATTTTTTACGTATTATTTGAGTTTCATTTATTTACGTATTACCATTTTCAGGTCATTTATCATTCTCTTGTAAGTCATAATTTTTTGTAGAACAATCATAATATGACAACAAAATTCTTGTTGAGCTTCGATAGAAACTATTATGACGATCCAAATGGTATAGATTATATTTGGCAGAGGAAAAAATGTAAAAAACCTAATGAAATATAGCAGATTGTCTATGCCATTTAGTCCAGCTATTCAGCATAGTTGTATGGAATTTTGTGATGATAATGTGAACACAACTTTGAATATTTGTAGAGATTTTTCTAGTTTGAAGTACTTAATCTGTATATTGAGAAATTGTAGATTTTTTTGATATTAACCATTTTTACATTGTCTTTCGTCATTAAAATGTTATAATTTAGATGGATAAAAGTGCGAGACATTACCAATCGTTGGTTGGCGCAGCGGTAGCATGGGGCTGTGCTCGGTAGGGAAGTCTACGGATCGATCCCCCACAACGGTGATTGGGAGGAGTTTAAATACCTTAATTCTTGGACCCGCCCCGAAATTGCCATAGCAATATATTTCACCCAAAAAAAAGTGCGAGACATTTTTTATTTTTATCATTTTTGGGTTTCTTTTACTTATATCATTTTTGCCTTCTAATAATTAGGATGCAGACTCGCAGCACATTGATTTGGTAATACCAAGGTATTCACACATATGATACATAACCATACTTCATATGCAATCTTTTATGTTAATTTTGATCTGAATTTGACTGGACTCGTCCCATTTTGATCTGGATCTTAGTTATGTGCATATGACATAACGTGTAAACTTTTACCTAGTTTGCATTATCTTAAGCAGGCCGAAATTAGTTGATCGAGATTTGGTGTTTCTCGTGTCTAAAAAAAAGTTTGGTGTTTCTCACACGAAAATAATCTATTAAATTGTCCTTTGTCGTGACTTTTTTTGCACTGCACTCTTTTCTTACTTCAGGTTTATCCCATGCGGGTGGATTTACTGGAGTAAGTTTTTGATGATGTCGGCGACTGCAACCTGATTCCTATATCAGGAAAACTCTATGAGTTAGGGGTTGCTCAGTTTTTTTTTCTCCTACCTTGGTAGATGTTCTGTCTCTGTGGTAACCTTTGGGTTGGGTAGTGTCGGACTTCTACTCCTGCGTTTTTCCTTATCGTGGTGATGA
>SOPF01025609.1:0-26993 GCA_012979155.1 Hypericum perforatum
TACTGCAGGTGCAAACCTCCTTACTCTCCGAGCAAATAACTGAAGATGGTCGTGTCGATGAAATATCTCTGGAAGAATCTGTATTGCGGGAGCTGGAGACAGTGTTGGGACAGGTGTGAAACATTATGAGCTTACACGTTAAAAGTTTGTTAGCCTGGAATTGCAAGTGAGTGGGATAGTCTCTTTTGAAATTTTCAGCTCACAAGCAAGACCCGAATCTGCTTCCGTGATGCGTTGTACCGTCTAGCTCAAAACTCAAGACATCACGGAGTCTTGCAGGATCAAGAGAGTGAGCAGTCCGTGAAAAATGCTTTAATCAGGTTAGATATTTGCAGGAAAATGTCGGTGCATGGACGTCAAGAGTCTTTATGGCCCGTTCGGGTCCATGTCATCGGTTAATGCTGCATTCCTAGTTCAGATATCTTGACTAGTATACACCATCATTTTTCCAGTTCTTCGGGAAAGAAAACGCTGGAATCAGAGACCAACCCCATCGACAGAGCCGTGGCAATGCTGATGTTCAACAAGATGGATGTAAATGTACGCGATTTTCCGGTGCCGCCATCTATATGTTCCACATTCGGCTTCACCGATTCAAACCATCCTGTCAACTTCCGAACCTCTAACCAGGCACGGGCGGACAGTCTCAAGCGTTACGCAGGCCTCCAGGGAGACGTCGAGGTTCCCGTATTCGGTCTAGTTGCACAGCAGATGCCATCGTAAATGTTCATTAGTGGAAGTTGATAGCTGGTTTGGAAAGAATGGACTTGTTTGCTTGAGAGATGATGTTAAACAAGTATTGTACTAATAAATAAACAACGGTAGTGTGCTAGAATTTCAGGTTGCAGGGCTTTGGTCCATCACAATTTTGACCACTTCATGTACTCTTAACAGTTTCTTTTCCCTTTCTCGTACGACTGCTATTTAGTGGAACTTACTTTTTATAGGATAAAATGAACCTCATGTCTTTCTTGCTATAGGGTCATATTTCCAGATTTATTTGCGTGGAAAGTTGCGCAATCTCCATATATTTTAACTTTTTTGAGGCTTAGAATGGAGTGGAAATTTGAACATGGAGTCGGTCCACAAAAATATGCCGGTAGACTATGTTCAGGTGATGTATAAACATCCGTTGAACATAATGTAGAGATATGGTAATATTGGGAGACTCGTCCTTGGCTACGATTTATGCTCGATTGTCATTAATTTGATGTTCTGTTCACTGTAATGATAATATGGAAGAAGCTCTTAATAAATGCAGAATTTCACAAAATGAGCCACTTCGAAACACAATTAATTGTTTTTATAATATAGGTCGTTTGACTATACAGTAATCAATATGTTGCTGACATTTTTTCATTCCCAACTTCCAAGCTGACCGGGAAACAACTTGTATAAAAATCTAGGTTCAAATTACTTTCAATATTTTCAAGGTTGCTTCCCTCTTTTACCTCCTACGTGAACCGAAGATCCGGGGAAGTTTCAAATTTCTTCACTCCAGTCAGAGGATATTGTATCATCCTGCATCGTCTTCGGTGATGCGACGTTCGTATCCTGTCCGAAAGGCAGTACTTTGCCTTGAAGTAAGCTTTTTTCAATCCAGCTGCCAGGCTGCAGCATAAGGTAATAATCTTAACTTGGGAACTATAAGCATGAAGGTGGACAGAACACAGAATTGAACTGAGGGAGCGAATAAAAGATAGTTGAACACCTCACCATCAAAGGTATATTCCTCTCAGACGCAAAATGTTTGAGGTGACGAAGAACTCTGCCGTTGTCTTCGGCAACAATGACAATAACTGATATCGTTTTCGCATCAAGGCTACGAAACAATCTCTCGAATGTTTTGAACACTTTTCCTCCGCCATGCTATGCAACCAAATCAGGTTGAAACAGATTCAGTAGATAACAATATTATATATTAAAATTCACAAGACTTCAACAAAGAACTTTAAAACAGCTAATGGGAGAAGCATCGGATGCTCCCTAAGAAAAAGAGTTATTAGCTTTGGGGGTCTTCACCTTGATTATTGTGGAATATTTGGCGTAGAACTTGTGTGTCCCATGAAGCAATATTCCTACTTTTTCAAAGATACATTTATGATTAGCATCAGAAAGCAGCATCTTGCGTGTCACGTTCATCAAATCCGTCTGATGTGGTAAAATCATATACCTGGAGGAGAAGAGTTTATCATAGAATCAGCGGAGGAGAATTTAGCAATAAAGACCTGAAAAGTAGAAACCATTGGAGAGAATACCACACTGGAACTAGCAAATGTGTTGGACCTGTTAATAAATGTGGATGATCCACCTACTCACTACCTCAAGGTTTTGGGTAAGATATGAAAATTCTTATATGGTGTTCGAGTCAATTGCTCCAACGAGCCCAAGGCCCGTTATGCTTGCACGATCTCCATTTACATGAGGGGGCGTGTTGGAGAGAATACCATAATGGAAGTGACAAATGTGTTGGACCTAATTATAAGTGTGGATGACCCACTTACTACCTTAAGGTTTTGGGAAAGATATGGAAATTCGAGTTAAACTCAAATAGGCGTGCTCTCTAAATATGAGTTCCAAAAGGATGAAATGTGGTTGAAGTCAGATAGTGTTGTCAATAGGGCGCTATAGCGGAAATCCGACCCACCCGCTATGCTTTTTTTCCCGCTATAGCGCGCTATAGCGGCGCAATAGCGGAAATAGCGGCCCGCTATGCCATTTTAAGGGGGTCGCCGCTACGCGCCGCTATCCGCCATTGACTACTTAGAAGTCAGATAATGTTGATTCCCGCATCTGAAGTCAATATGCCTTACATGAATTATTTTACAATTATCTACAGGAGATTGTTGAATCATCATCTACTAGTCTCTCCCATTTGAAGGGTACCGAGCTACAAAGTTTGAAGGAGGTCTTTTGATTGTTCATTTGGCATAATATCATGTCAGATCACACCCAGAAGACAAAAAACCAAAAGACAGTATATAATTTCTGACAAAGTTTTGGTTTGATCTCAAGCTAACGGACAACATGGAGGCAACTTTAGGAAGCATCAAAATTCAACTATAAAAAGATTAGGACAAACTTGTACCAGAATATCATTAAACTATGAATAATAATTTACAGATTGGAGGAAGTATTATATAAAATCCAATCCATTAGCAAAGATGAGCTAGTTTACCACGACACAGAGTAAATTCATGTGAGCAAGGTAAGCCATCAATTAATTTTTAATAACTCGAGGCCATAGCTAACACACCTTCACTAACATCTATCTATTAGCTCTCCTGTTAATCAATCAGTTATTCAGTCAAGAACATGAAATGCTCAAAGAAATGAGATCATAAAAACATCTCAAAGAAATGTTCCATGTTGGCCTGGGTCGAACAACATCATCTAGTATTACTATATTAGTCAAGCATAGAAAGTAGATGCATTTGTTCAGATAACTTACTTTTCAGGAGTTAACATAGAACCCTCTGCAATTGAGTTGGTAAGCCACTTCAACTTAAGAATAAGGGTATTTACAGCACATCCATATAGGAACTTGGTAGTTTGTACCTGGTCAGATATTTAATTTATTTATCAAAGAAATGAACAAACGTGGAAGACCACAAAACGAGAAGGATAGAGCGTCTTTATCTAAAATAAGTTTGAAATAGCGTCAGTACGTAAAGATGGCACTGAGATGATGAACATGTAATAAAATTAACACATGACAAAATCCCTACAGGAAATGAAACCTACTAAGGTTATAATAGGGAAAAGTGATATATTATGAAGAAAGTATGTTTATTCAGAAGTGCAAAAATCACAAAACATCGACAACTAAAACGGGAGAGTGTATTCCCAAAACGATGTAGCTCAATTATGGTGTTCTTAACATAAGCCCTCCACAGTAATATCAAAGCAAACATATATATATATATATATATATATATATATATATATATCAAGAAGCAGCATCCCCTTGCATATGTACGATAGATGGAAATGGTCTGTGAAACAATGGATGTGGACAGCTTCACATTTGAATTTCGTAAGAAATAGTAAATAATCAAATAGTCCAAGTTTGGAGAAAAAGAGGCTCGACAACAAAATGAATAATACAAAATGAGAGGTACAAAAGATCCCAACAAGATAAAAAAATAAATAAATGTTATATCTAACCTTTTTAGAGGATATTACAATAGGAAGCTGGTGCAAGTGTGATCTCAGTAGTCTATGTTTCCAGGAAGTCACGGGAACTGGAATTTCGGAGAGGACAATACCACCGTGTTCTTGTATCATTTTTATAATTGCTCTTTCCTTATGACTAGAAAATCCTGTAAGCAAGAACTCTACACCATGAAATATCAATCCCTTGGCAGCATGCAATGGATCGCCAAAGGAGCTCTTCCAACCATCTCTTTTGTAGGCGGACTGTGGATTGGGACATTTTGGCCTTCCATTAGCTGAAACAGATGACATCTACGAGTAAATAACGAATAGGCCATGTGACTAATTTACCACGGAAAATAAAGGAATGTTTAACTTACCCTTCTTTGATGATGGTGGATCTCCAAGGTCCTTTTTCTGCTGGAGATTAAATTCACAATCAGCAAAACGAACTCGTTTTCGGGTCAGGTTCTCCACAATAGTGGGACGGTCGCCTTTTAATGTTCTTTTCAGAAGTTTATTCGTCGAATGCACCATTTTGATTTCTTTTGCTACCGCTTGTACTCGATTTTGCTCTCCAATTACCATGTCCAAGAAAAGTTTGGAATCCTGCACACTGGAGCTTATACCGATGTTCGGAGCAGGCAAAGAAGCAAGATTCATCTTGGCCCCTTCTTTAGCAGGGACATGTATTTCTTTCAGTGGAAATTCACATGCACACGACTTTCCACCATCTTCAGTGCTTCTGGGGTTAGCAACTCCTGTACTATAAATCTTAAGTGAGGACACATGTCTTCTGACAAGGGCTGCGGGAGCATTATCATCACAGGACTGTGCATCTGAATCCACAAGTGTAGATTCAACATGGACTGGACCCTCCGAAATCTTCCTAGCATTGCCCAGGAAGAGTTCATATTTTCTCTCCACAAGCTTGGATGCAACATTAACATCTGGTTCTGTGACATTCTCCATCCCAGGTTGTGACACAAGGACATTGGTATAGCCATAAAATCCACTCTGATCATGGACAGAATGGTGCACAATTGGATCTGAAGGTATACTACAAGGTACAACAGAACATAGAGGATCTGACAAGAATGGGTTGGAACATCTGGTATCTTGAGATACGAAGGTTCCTTCTTCGAAATTGACAATTCCATCAAAATTTACACTGAGTTGTGATGCTAGCTTCTTTTTTCCATCACATGGAAGAAAAGAATTCTCGTCTTGGGCAATATCCGCAGATTCAGAGAGAAAGCTTGTCTGACCCACAAATGGTTGTGGGATGAGTCTGTCAATTTTCTGCTTTATATACAAAGAAGTCTCAGTTCGCTTGGAAGGAAGGTTCAGAAAGAAACAAAGCCAACAGAGAACTGAGTCATGATATGGATCCAATTAACATGACTGGTGTAAATCATGAGTAGTCATACATGCTGGAAATAAAAAAACAACAAACTTCAACAGAAGAAGCATGAAACATTTTAAGATGGCACAGTTGCCATGATGATCAATTAAAGTAAATCAAAACAGCACCTAGAAAGTCAAGACCAAAGTTTATGGGGTCCAACAACAATAAATCAAAGGTTGAGTGCCGGAAATTACAACATATACAAGTCTGCTTAAACTGGCAATGAGTGGACTATCTAATTATAAAAGAAGCCATGAGTGGACTATCTACTAAAAAAGAGCGCACTGAAAGTTCACTTCTTTGACCAGATAAGCAAGCTCAGTAGTTAAGAGTTTTAAATTTTTACCTTCACAAGTGGAGGAACATTTGGAGCTTCCACAGATGGACCATGCACAGCTGCATTCAATGAGCACGGCATGTAAGAGTTATTGACACCCGAAGAGATATCATCAAATGATTTCTTATCTTGAGGTAATAGCTGGAGATCTTGACGTTCCGATTCGAGAGTATCATTGACTACAAATGCAAACGAATCACAATCAAGTAATGATAATCCAGCATCTTCAAAGGCCTCCAACATGGTTGTGTCATCCAAATCTGACAGAGAATCAATCTGATCAAGTACATTAGACTGGCAACAGAAACAATCAACTACCAACAACTGCCTCGCACGTTTGACAAGCAGCGCAGCTTCAAGAACATGTTCCGGTGTCAATCCCGCTAAGCATCCTTCCCTTGAAAGCTCATCTATAGCAAGTGCTTCAGATGCAGCCACCACAAGTTCAACCACATTACTAATCTCTACATCTTCTACCAGTCCAGGCCTGGATTTTTGCTGAAACCTTTTTTCAGCTGCCTCGGAAGGAGCATTATATTTTCTGAACATGGCCGACTTTGGATCAGAATTTCCGCACTTCTTACAGTGTCTGCCATTGGTGATTTTTCCTATATTGCATCAACATACTGAAAGGCAAGTTTTTAGTTCCAAACCATGGCACATTAGAGTACCCGCTTCGGTAATCTTAGGCATACCCCTTTCAAGGGACCCTGTGAACCAAAGTAGCTGTCCAAGATCAAAGGTAAATCCCGCAAAATCTCCAAGTGGACGAACCCCTATGACATACGGCAGAACATTCGCCCTTGCAATAAGCCAATACGCAAAGTCAAAACCCCCGGATAGGAAGCTAAGATCGAACAACCAAAAAGAAAAGTGAATTGGTACCTCCAAGAAGAAATTCATTTAAGCAAACAGATGGTGTGCACCGAAGACGCGCCACGGTCGACCCCACCCTCAAACCCAGTGGTCAACGATGGATGGTTGACTTGGCTCGAAGGAGGCACGGGATGACCTGGGGAAGAAGACAACGAACCTTTTGGCGGGTAAGGGTTTAGGTTGTACTTCGCACTCGAAAGGAAGAGGGAATAACGAAGCGGAGATATTTAAGAGATGAGGGGGATGGAAAGGGTTTTGGCGCCAAATAACGTGAAATATTTTCTTTTTTATTGCAATAGTATATCCCAATTTAATCACTTTAATTTAAGATTTTAAAAAAATAATAACTTGAACAATTTGATTTAGACCATATATCGAATTGTGTGAACTGTCGATCAAATCTAATCTATCTAATTGGAAGCAATTAACAACGATCAACTAGTTTAATGACTTAGGTATAAAAATGAATGGAAATTTTAAAATAATCGTTTGAAGTAGGGATGATATAAATATTCATACCTTGCTGGTCGAACCCACTTTTATTTTATAGATTGAGAATCTATTAACTTTGACTAGATTTAGAATGGAGTATGAATATAGATTTATATTTGAAAATAGGGTCTAAAGAAGTTACCAATCCTATGATTTTTGTCATACTCTTTAGATTCTGATTAGACTCTAATTATATTTCTTAAATATTTTGGAATATGTTTCATGAAATTAATTTTTTTTTAATTTTATGTATTGATATATTAGATATTTTATGTCAAATCTTCATATATTTATTATGGTTTAGTTAAATTATATATATAATTTAAGTGTCGGACTATATAAATTTTTGTAGACTTTATAAATGTAAGATATGAGTATAATTTTATAAATTTGAGTATGCGTAGAATTTTACCAATATTCTACTACCCTACCCTATTCATATTCTTTTAAGTTGATAAATGCCCTACCCTTCCAATAAGTTAACCAATCTGGTGTAGTTTCGAAAGCCAACAAAAAAAAACGTTAGCATGGGTCGAGGAATCTAGGCAAAATTGTCGTCTTGCGGTCGGGGAGCGGGAGGATTAGGTCACTTTGGTTACATACTAAGTCTAGTTCAGGGTTGTTTCAAAAAAAAGTCTAGTTCAGGGTTCCGAGCCAAGACGAAGAAGCTTTTAATCTGGGATTTGTTACTTATTTATTAATGGAATTTTTTAAGGTTAATTTGGTTTTAATTTGTTTATTTTAAAAAACTTTTTATACTGGATTTGTTATTTATTTGAAGATGGAGGAGAGTTGAAAACCAACCAAGGTGGAAGAATGAGAGGGGGAAAGAGAAAAAAAAGGGAGTGGGAAAAAGATTGTTTTTATTTTGTCTTTTTATATGGAGGGTATAATTGTTTTTCCTGGTGATCTCGGCCTTGGATTTGGTGCTGGACGCGAAATGGGCTCCAGCACGGTGCTGGGCCCATTCCCGACCTTCAGATCAGAAGCCCTAATAATTATTAAGATCCGACGGCCCGCCCATCTGAGGGTTAAACGGGGGTAGTTTTGTCATTAACACTAAAAACCAAAATAAAGAAAAAAGGCGTGCGGTACGGTTACAGCAAAGAGCAGTTTTCAATTTAAAAAAAAAAGCCAGAGAGAGAGAGAGCGAGAGAGACAACGTGGAGAAGCCGACGGACGAGAGAGAGAACGCTGGAAAAGAGGACGGACGAACCAAAGAACCGGAGAAGATGACGAGCTTGAACGTGGAGAACCGAAGAAGACGTCGGGCTTGAACGTGGAGAACCGAATAAGACGACGGGCTTGAACGTGGAGAACCGGAGCACATTTTAAAGGTAAGTTTCATATGAGCTTCAACCTCTGGTTTATCCTCCGCTTACTAATGTTAGGGTTAGGGTTAGCGATTCGATTCAATGGTTTAGTGATCCTATGGTTTTAGGATTTTTGATCGTATTTTATGTATATTGATTAGGTTTTAGGATTTAGCTCCTCGAGTAGTAGACTGGAGGTTGAGTGTTGTTGTCGACAGCGAACGGAACAGTTTGGTTATTCGATGTCTTTGTTTTCGATGGTTTTGCTTTCTGTTTTGATGGTGTGTGTGAACATTATTCTATAGTGTGTGTGACATTGTTCGATGGTCCTCATGTCATGATTCGATAGTTTGGATGTGGTCCTCGTGCTTGTAGTGATTCGATGGTATGGTTGTTTGTAATTCGATGGTATGGGTTTTTGTAATTCGATGGTGTTCCTGTGTATGATTCGATGGTCTGCATTAATTCAATGGTTTTGATATTTTTGATTCGATTGTTGATAACTGTGATTCGATGGCTTGAACATAACAGTTCATTGTTGCGTGTGTTTTGTGGTGTAGATGGCAGGAACATATAGAATTCTGACGAGACCAAGCCTACTATTGAGGTGAACAACCTCTTATTTGGATTAGAAACGATTGAAGGGTCTGCTGCACGTGTAAGGTTGATTAGAGAAGCTGGATTTGGATACTTGTTAGATATGATGGAGGATGACATGCACCCTTCCGAGGTAGAAGATTTTCTTGTTGAATGTCGGGCGGATGATGATTATTTGTATGTTACCCCAAATTTTGTGGAGAAGCTATACGGACTCCCTGCTAGGCGAATCGATGTTGACTTAAATCAACAAGAAAGGAGCAAGTGTTGTGAACAAGTGTTGGGGAGATACCAGGTCAAGACTTCGAATCGGTCTTCTATTGAACTTAAAGATTTGAGAGAGGTGTTAATTGGGGATAGGGGATTAGTCTCGGACATAGATTGGTCCCAAATTTACATCCTTTATGGATTGGGAGTGTTTCTCGCTCCACAAGCAACCGACGTTATCTCTGATTGGTTCCATAACTTGATAAACCTGCTGAAAGAAGCTGCCAAGTACAACTGGTGTAAGTATGTGGCAGACCGGGCAAATGATGGGTTTTACCATGCGATAACCAGCTCAGTGTCTAAAGTTAAATGCTCTGGGAATGTGAATCTGATGGTTCAATATCGCTTGGCTCAACTTCAGCAAGCTGAGCAAGTTCAGGGCGCGGATCAACGTGGGGATGCTAGGAACGACATGCCAAGATGGGAAGAAATGTCAACTTATCAGGTTATTAGTTACATACATTTTTTATTTAAATACTTTTATATGTTTATTTTTTATATGTGACCTGAATTCGTATATTTATTTAACTCACAGCTAGAACGACGATTAGGTCGCATTCATTATCGTATTGACATGCTGAATTCCGAGAAGCTTGCGATCATGAATGTGCTTGCGGATAGGGAGAGACGGGGGGAGAAAGTAGGAGTGGATGTGGAAGAAGACGTTGTGGGAGAAGACGCTGGTGAAGAAGATTTTGCAAAAGAACCTGTTGCGGGAGAAGACGTTGCGGAAGACGTTGATGAGATGGTAATAATTTATGAATTTTTTGCTGTGATTGTTTTTTGGATGGTTTCTGTTATTATGTTCGATGGTGTGCTATGCTTGTTTTCGATGGTTTGGTCTTCTTATTTTTTGATGGTTTGGTTTTTTGTATTTTGGTGGTCTGCGGGTTTGTTTTTCGATGGTTTGCGGGTTGTTTTTCGATGGTTTCACCGTGTTGTTTTAGTATGGCTTGCTGTGTTATTTTTCGGTGGTTTATTGTTTGGTTTTTGATGGTTTGGTATTTTCTTTTTCGATTGTTTGATGTTTAGATTTTAGATGATTTGTTGGTTGGTTGTTTGATGGTTTGGTGTTTTCTCTTTTGATTGTTTGATGTGTTTTTTGGTGGATGTAAAACAGGCTGCCCCGGGCCTGGTGGATGAAGCGCAAACACAATTGGAGGACCCTATACCTGCGGAAGTAAAAGATCCGGTGGGATATTCAGTTAACCCGTCGGATGAGATGGTAATAATTTATGAACTTTTTGCTGTGATTGTTTTTTTGGATGGTTTTCTGTTATTGTGTTTGATGGTGTGCTATGCTTGTTTTCGATGGTTTGGTCTTTTTATTTGTTGATGGTTTGGTCTTTTGTTTTTCAGTGGTCTGCGGGTTTGTTTTTCGATAGTTTTGCCGTGTTGTTTTTGTATGGTTTGCTGACCAAAATTTGATGTTTTTGGTAGATGTTAACAGGCTACGCCGGTGGACAAAGCCCAAACACAGTTGGACAACTCCTTACCCGATGAGGTGTTTATGACAATTTCAAGTATCGAGAATGATGCTATCCGTATGGCAAATGATGCTGATGTGGGCACGAGCAAGGTATAATTCGAGTTGTGAATTTTGAAATTCAGTCTAGGCATGTATATTAGTAGAATGTAGTAAACCATTAAACAACCATAGACCAAACCACTGAATAACAAACTGATCCACCATTGAATTACAAAAGACAGACTATTGAATCAAAATAATTGAAACTTGTGTTTCTGACCAAATTTTGTGTTGTTTTTGGTGGATGTGAATAGGCTGACCCGGTGGATGATGTCCAGCCATGATCGGAGGAGCACTCTATTCGTGACGAGGTATTGATGGCAGAGGTTTGTAAGGAGGAGAAAGCTACTGAAACGCAGAAGACAGGTATGGATTTCACCCCTCCATCTTTTTCCTTGGGGATAGAGGGAGTTCCTAAGTTTTTGACACAAGTAGAACATCAGCAAGATCCGATAGATGTAGTTCAGCCTACCTTGTTTGTGTCATTCAAGAATTTTGATGACCCACAGTTCGTTGATGAGTTGTTCAAACATTTAGATGAGATAGAACAAGCGCAAAACCCTGATTTTGTAGCACAACCGCCCTCCTTCTGAGTTGGCAGAAGAATAACCAATGCCTTCAAAGACGGTTGCAGCTCAAACACAAGATGTGCTGAGCAAGCGTCAACCCATTCCAAACCAGAATCTTGGTCCTCTATTTACTACAGAGACACTACAGTATGCGAGGAAAGCAAAGGGCAAAGGAGTCAGAAGAGCGGATGATGAGTCCGTCACTATTTTGTCTGCGGTTGAAGCTGAAGAAATAAGGATGAAGCTGGTTGGAGTTGACATGCTCGACTAGTACAAAACAAAATTTTAACGTAAAATAAATAAGCCAACAGCGGTTG
Organism: Hypericum perforatum; assembly: GCA_012979155.1. Classification (NCBI taxonomy): domain Eukaryota; kingdom Viridiplantae; phylum Streptophyta; class Magnoliopsida; order Malpighiales; family Hypericaceae; genus Hypericum; species Hypericum perforatum. The sequence continues at coordinate 11,860 of SOPF01025609.1, forward strand.
AAGATGCCAAGATAGCTCACGCGAAGATAATGGATTTCGAAGAGATTAAAGCTATTATCTGGCAGTATGCAATTTGGAAGACATCTGATGGGCAAGCGTAAGTTTTTTTTGCATCTTTGTGATTCGATGGTTAGATTAGTGTGATTTGATGGTCTGAATCTTGTGATTTGATGGTGTACATGGTGTGATTCGATGGAGTGCATATTGTTGTGATTCGATGTTTTTAATTGTTCATTTAATGGTTTGTACATTGTGAATTGATGGTTTGATTTTGTAATCTATGGTTTGATTTGTGATTTCGAGGGTTTTGCTTGTTGTAGATCGATGGTCTGAATGTTGTGATTCGATGGTCTGGATGTTGTGATTCAATGGTGTGCGTGTTGTTTATTCGATGGTTTGATATTGTGATGTGATGTTCTTGTTTGGTGATTTGATGATCTGCATCTTTTTTGTCCAGGGGAGAGTTTTGGGGTTGGGATGAAGAAGATAGGCTACTTGTGCAGAATGATGTTGCATCTGTTGGACCTAGAAAATGGCTTTCTGTGAATGCTGTCGATTGGTTCTTCAGATATCTCCTCAAAGAGCTTGGCGCTAAGGGTTTTCGTGTGATTTTTCCGCTATCATTCGCTGTGAGTAATTGTTATGCTGTTTTGTTATTCGATGGGTTTTGTGTTCTGTTTCTGATAGTTTTACTAAGTGCGATTGAATGGTTTGATTTAATGGCAGGATAATTGGTTGAAACTCTCACCTACGAGCATTGCTGAAATGTCCGTTGACCAGCAAGACTCCATTTGCGAAGAAATCAAAAAATTTCTTCAAGGGGTGGATTTCATGAAACCGAAAAATGCTTTGGCAAGGATAGGATATGTAAGTTTTTTTATAATAACCAGTTTAGACATTATGTGAACCCATTCAATTACTAATCTTTTTGTTGTTTAATATGAATGTGCAGTGGTTCTTCCTTGGTTGTCCGACGATCACTACCGTGTGTTTGTGGTCGATTGTTTTCAGAAAGGATGTTTCGTGTTGGACAGCCAAAACGTGAAGGAGGCGGAGTTAGTTATGCTGGTCCAACATGGACTACACTTGGCACGGATCCTTTTCTACTACATGAAGCACATCGGGAAGATAGATGTTGACATTGGGAGCTTCTTATTCGAAGTACTCCACAAGGTACCAAAGCAGAAAGATATTACAAACTATGGAGTTTTTGCCGCCAAGTTTTGTGAATGCTACCGGAAAGACTAGCGAGATGGTGCTATAGATCCAGCATATTTCGTAAATTGGAGGCTGGAGATAGTTGTTTTGGATTTTAGGAAGTTGATGTTTGAACTCATGGTGCTTCGTCCGGACAACAAGTGCCTACCGATGCTCTTGGAAAGCGCTATGGCATGGAAGAAGCCGGACAAGAAGAAGGCCAAGAAATGATATGTTTTTGGATGTTCTGGTTTATGAACAATGTGGATTGGGATGTTGACTGTTATGTGATCGATGTTCTTGTTTTTAGAATGATCTGTTCTTGTTCTGGTTTTATGACAATGTGGATTGGAATTTGGATGGGTTGTTGTTATTTCATTCGATGGTATGCTATTCATGTTTTGGATGGTCTATTGTTCATGTTTCGACGGTTTGTTATGTTGTGTAGTTCAAATAGTTAAACCAAATGATTAAACCAAATAATTTTCAAAAAAGAGCAATGGTTGCAGGTCAGCAGTTAAAAAAAAGCAATGGTTGCAGGCCAGTAGTTCAAACAATTTAACCAAATAATTTACGAACATTCTGTAATTGAATCCGACATACTATACCATCAAATAAGGCACAATATACCATCTAATAATGCATATTATACCATCAAATCATACATAATGTACCATCAAATAGGAACAGTGTAAACAATTTACTCAGAGCACCAAAGTATGTTGATCAATATGTATTATCTAAAAGGAGGAATGATTTCAGACCATCGAATCAGGGACACTAGACCATCGAATCTTACACATTATACCATCGAATAAGAATAGTGTAAAAAAAGAATGTAAAACAGGCACATAGATTAGTAAGGAAGAACTTAAAAAACGATTCAATGGCCTGGATCAGCTGATGAGGTATAAGGGGCATTTTGGTCATTGTGACCTAAAAAAAGAAAAAGGAAAAACGGTCGTACGGTTATAGAGGAGAAGTGTTTTAAAAAAAGTAGAGGAATAGAGAGAGAGAGATACAGAGATAGAGACTGAGAGAAAGAACGTAGAGACCGGAAAAGACGACCGGAACGGAGCGAACGTGGAGAACAACTAGAACGGTGTGAACGTGGACAACGGAGAAGACGATCGGAACGGAGAATGGAGTACATTCTAAAGGTAAGTTTCCATCTGCTGATTACTTAGTTAGGTGTTAGAGGTTCTATCTGGGGTTTAGTACGGAGTCTTCGTACAATGCAGAGAGAGTTCCTGTGGATAGATTTAGTTCGCTGGTGAGGTGAGCACATTCAAACGCCCCCGTCATCGTTAACTGCATGCCTGTATGTTCGGTTAGGGTTTTGTCGTCAGTTACATCTGAGCCATTTGCTTTTTTGTTTCTGAGCCGTTTAGCGTTTTTTGTTTTTGAATGTTTGATGTTGTTGCTTCAACGGTTTGGTATTTTGTTTTTTATGATTCAATGGTTTTGCTTGTTGTGATTCGATGGTTTATTGGTTTGATGTGATTCAATGGTTTGCTTTTGTTTGCGATTCGATGGTTTTGGTTGTTGTGATTTGATGGTCCGCGTGTTATGATTCGATGGTCTATATGTTGTGGTTTGATGGTTGATACCTGTGATCGAATGGTTTGATTTTTCTGTTTCAATGGTTTGCTTTTTTTGCGATTCGATGGTTTTGGTTGTTGTGATTTGATGGTCCGCGTGTTATGATTCGATGGTCTATGTGTTGTGGTTTGATGGTTGATGCCTGTGATCGAATGGTTTGATTTTTCTATTTTGATGGTTTTGATAATATTATTTAAATGGTTTAATGTTTGTGATTGAATGGTTTGCTTTTTGCTGTGTTCGATGGATTCTGTCTTCTAATTCGATTGTTTGTTTATGTGTAATTCAATGGCTGTGCTATGCATAATTTCAATGGTTTAGATGTCCTGTTATTGAATGATTTAAATATAACAACGTGTTGTTTCATGTTTTAATGGTGTAGATTATGGCGTACTCATGTTTGACGAGGCCAAGTCTGCTAAAGGAATTAAATGACCAACTCTTCGGAAAGAAGTACATTGAAGGGGTCAGTGATCGCGTGAAGCTGGTGAAAGATGCTGGGTTTGGATGCCTTCTGAATACGATGGAGGATGACATGCGGCCTGCTGAGTTGGAGGAGTTTTTGTTAGAGTGTAAGGGAGATGACGAGTTGATGATGGTTACTCCAGACTTTGTGGAGCAGATTTATAGACTCCCTACTGGAAGAGGTGTGATTGATTTGGACTTGGATACTTTCACCGAGAGAGGAAGTAGCAAGAGCTGTGAGAAATTGCTCAATAGGTATGAGTTGGCGGTGTCGAAACGGTCTTTCATCAAATTGAAAGACTTGTATGAGGTGTTGCTTGGTAAAAGTTATCGAGTGTCAGACCAAGACTGGGCACATTTGTATATCCTTTTCAGCTTAGGCGTGTTCCTAGCTCCAAATGTGACAGATGGGGTTTCTGCTAGGTTGTACGGCTTTATCAACCCCCTCAGTGATGCCACCACATACAACTGGTGCCAGTATTTGGCTAAAAAGGCGAATGACGGGTATATTAACACTGTAACCAGCTCTGCGGCAATTGTCAAGTGCAGCAGGAATATGAACTTGATGGTTCAGTACCGCTTGAATGAAAAGAAGAAGCAAGCTGCTGAATTGGAACAAGCCCAGCCAGCTCAGCGAGTCGAACAAGCGCAGCCAGCTCAGCGAGTCGAGCAAGCCCAGCCAGCTCAGCGAGTCGAGCAAGCCCAGCCAGCTCAGCGAGTTGAGCAAGCTGAGGAAGCTAGGAACGACATCCCAGACTAGGGAGAAATGTCAACTGATGAGGTTATTTGTTACATAAGTTTTGTATTTAAATACTTTTATGTGTTTATTAGATATATTTGACCTAAAATTCGTATGTTTTTGACAGCTACGACAACGATATGGTGGAATGAAATTTACTGTAGATATGGTGACATCGCATATGGCAGCCATTACGAAGGTTCTTGCTGAAAGGGAGAGGATGGAAGAGAGAGAAGAAGTGGATGGGGATGGGGAAGAACACGATTCGAACGACCGTGGTAGAGGAGAGCCTGCCGATGACACACAGCAGGTAATAAGTGATCTCACCATTGAATAACAGCATGCAAAACTATCGAATCATAGCTGCCCCACCATTGAATAATAGTTAAGACAAGCCATTGAATTCTAAATAGATCAAACATGTGTTTTGACCTAATTTGGGTGTGTTCTTTGTCATTGTAAACAGGAAGACCCAGTGGGAAATGCTCAGCCGGGTGGAGTCGACCACATAAATAGTCAGTCGATCCCGATACACGAGGACATCATGGGGGAGAGAGCTAAAATGGGAGTGGACGTGGAAGAACACGTCGAGGAAGAACGTGTCGTCGAAGAGCCTACTGAGGACACAAGGAAGGTAATAACTGATTAGTTCTTAAACTCGTTGGTGAATCTTAGCAAAACATAGTTAAACAAAATTTGAACAGGCTGGGTTTTTCTCGACTAAAATTTGCTGTGTTTTTGGTGGATGTAAACAGGCTGCCTCCGTCGATGATGCGCAAGGACTATCGGATGACCCCATACCTGATGAGGCCTTCATGGGTATTTCAAATACCGGGGAAGATGCTATCCCAGATTCAAGCAAGGTATGATTTGGTAAACTATCGAATAAGAACAGACTAAACCACTGAATCTAAACTGACCCACCATTGAATAACAATAATACAAACTATTGAATCCTGAACAATTGAAAGTTTGTGTTTTCTGACAAAAGTTTTTTGTGTTTTTGGTGGATGTGAACAGGCTACCCCCGTGGATGATGCGCAAGGACTATTGGATGATTCCATACCTGATGAGGCCTTTTTTGGTATTTCAAGTGCTGGGGAAGATGCTCACCCAGATTTGAGCAAGGTATAATTTGGTAACCCATCGAATAAGAACAGTCTAATCCATTGAATCTAAACTGACCCACCATTGAATAACAATAATACAAACCATTGAATTCTGAACAACTGAAACTGTGTTTTGTGAACAATTTGATGTGTTTTGTGGTGGATGTGAATAGGCTGCTCCCGTGGATGATGCAGAAGGACTATTGGATGACTCCATACCTGATGAGGCCTTCATGGGTATTTCAAGTACCGGGGAAGATGCTATTCCGGATTCAAGCAAGGTACGATTTGGTAAACCATCAAATAAGAACAGAGTAAACTACTGAATGTAAACTGACCCACCATTGAATAACTAAAATACAAACCATTGAATCCTGAACAACTAAAACTTTATGTTTTCTGACAATTTTTCTGTGTTTTTGGTAGATATGAACAAGCTGCCCCCGTGGAGGATGCTAAAAAAGGATTGGATGACTCCGTACTTGAGGAGGTGTTGATGGCAGTTTTAAGCATGGGGGACGATGGCCCGGGGCTAGAGGTGTGTACGGAGGAGGATAAAGCCAATATAATGGGAAAAACAGGTATGGATTTCACCCCCCCATCTTTTTCTTTGGGGATAGAGGGAGTTCCTGAGTTCCCGACACAAGTAGACCATGGTCGAGAACCGATAGAAGCAGATGAGCCCATATTGTTTGTGTCATCCAGCAATTTTGATGACGTTGATTTTATTGATGAGTTGGTGAAACATTTAGATGAGTTGGAACGAGGACAAAATCCAGAGGTGGGAAAATCAGTACGCGAGGAGGTTGTAGCACCACCTGCCCCCCTTGAAATTGCAAAAGAACAACCAATCCCCTCGGAGGCAATTGCACCTGAATCACAAAATGTCCTGGGCAAGCGTACACTCCGTCCAAACCCAAACGTTGGTCCTCTATTTACTGCAGAGCATCAGAGGTATAAGAGGAGAGCAAAAGGCAAAGGAGTGGCAGGTGTGGATGATGAGTCAGTAACCGTGTTGTCTACGGTTGAAGCCGGAGACCTGAAGAAGAAGCTGGGTGCAGCTGAAAAGCGCAACCAGTACAAAGCCACACTACAAGAGCAAATAAATCTGCCAACAGCTCTTAAAGATGCCAATGATGCTTACGAGAAGATAATTGCTTTTCAAGAGATTCAAAATCTAATGTGGGAGTATGCCACGAAAAAGCCATCTGATAAGCAAGCGTAAGTTTGCTATTTTAATCAAACCTGTTCTGTTTTCGATTGTTTACTATTGTATGTTTCGTTAGTTTGTGTTCTTTATTTCGATGGTTTGCTATATTGCTTTTCGATGGTTATTGTCAAATTTGTTATGTTAATGTTATGTGTTTTTCCCAGCGGAGAGATTTGGGATTGGGACGGAGATAAGGTACTCGTGAGAAAAGATGTAGGATCGCTTGCTGGAAGACAATGGATTTCAAGGAATGCGCTTGATTGGTTTTTGAAGAACCTTATGAGAGGAAAGGAGTCGTTGGGGCTGCGTGTGATCTTTCCCTTATCGTTTGCAGTAAGTAATTCGTTATGATTTCAATGGTTGATTTGTTGTGTTTCAAAGATTAATTTTATGTGATTCAATGGTTCTTAGTTGGGATTCAATGGTTTATTATTTTTTGGCAGGATAAGTGGTTGAAGGAGTCCAAACCAAGCATCGATGAAATGACCAATGCCCAGAAAGACTCTCTTCTTATGGAAATCATGGATTTTGTCCGTGGAATCTACGACAGTACATCGAGCATTTCGGTGTCAAAAGTGAAACAAAGAAAACAAACCATTGAAAAAGTAACAGCAAACTATCGAAAAACCAGTTTTTAATGTGGCTTTTCGATGGTTTGATGTGTTCTATTGGGAGTTTGCAATTTTGATTAAAGGTTGGAGCTTAATGCATCCCAAATAGAGATTTTAATGGTGCTGCTTAAAACTATTTTACAAAATTATTGCATGAATTCGTTGTAATAATTCCTCGATGTAATAATTAAACAATCATTGTATTAGCCACACCATTCCATTGAATCATAGACATCATACCATTGAATCATAGACATCATACCATTGAACCATACAAACGGAACTATTAAATAAGAGATACCAAACTATTTTGATCATTATGTAACATAAAAACGAGCAATGGTTGCAGCCCAGTATTTCAAACAATTACAACAAAATATTTAAACATTCTGAGATTGAATCAGACATACCATACCATTGAATCAGACATAACATACTATCGAATAAGAACAGTATAAACCATTGAAACAAAGAACGGGAAACTTTTTTTATCAACATGTATTATCTCAACATGAGAAATGTTTGCATCCGAGTAGTTCAAACAAACAATTAATCTCAAGCATCCTCAGATTGGGCTGAATTATTTAAGTCTATCGCTATACGCTTGCACTTTGCTTTTTTGTTCAATCTTCCTAACTCATTTGCACTCTTCCTCCTTCTTCTTGCTGTCCGCGGATTGTCCCTTATCTTTATAGCCGTGGCAATCTGGTGAGAAGATGATTGTTGCACTTCATCATTTACCTTGTTTGATTGCATTTGTCCTTGCCGCATTTTGTTTCTTGTATCAACAATGAGATCCTCCAAGAGTAAGATCTTCCCCTGGTCCAACGATGCTTCATCCACTAAGTCCAGAAGATCACATTTTATCTTATTGACTCGTCGTTTGGTGTCGCTCGCTGATCCTGGAGTGATAGTAAGAGATGATGTATCTATTGCATCTCTTACTAGTACCGTCCATCTTTTGAGAATGTATTGTTGAGGTAGCTCTCCAAATACTTCCTCCCCCAAGGTTCTTAGTGTGTCTATAACTCGGAGTATGTGTCAGCAAAACAACCCAGTAGCTTCTAATGACCGGTACGAGCACAAGAGTAACAAATTTGCGCTGTAGATCTGCACCACTCGCTCATCCAACCTGACCGAAGTGTCTTTATTTGCATATTTATAGACATTGTAGTGTCGGATGTGATCTGCACAAGTAAACCATCGAATCCAATGTATCAGACCATCGAAAACACAAAAGGAACACCATCGAAAAAGAAACATCAGACCATCGAATAACATATCAGCAAACTGACCTGTAGGATTGTTGTTATCCATTTTTAGATCCATTCTGTATTCAACTGCAACATCGTACTCCTCTTGAAATTGATCATACACGTAATGTGTGTAGATTTCTACAGACCTAAGCAATGGGTTCAACCAGTTTTTGTTGTTGCGCAACTTATCCTTTGATTAAAAATCTGCCTTCTTTGTTTCGTGCCTCCGACCATCCAATAGATTGTTAAAATGCGTGAAAAACTGCAGAAAGTTATGATCGGGTTGCAAATACCTCTTTATAAGGCTGTTGAAGGATTCCGCAACTTGTGTGGTGACCATTCCAACCGTGAATTGCTGTTTAACCCATGCCGAAGACCATTTAGTCCTTAACTTGTAGATTCCCTTCAGCCACTTGTGTTCATCATTGTTGAAACATTCCTGTAACATCAGATTCCATGCTTGGCTGAATTCTTCATCGTTGTCTACTTCTTTTACCAAATAGTGGAACCAATCAGCCACCTTAGGTGTGTATAAACGGCTAAGGTTCTTCTTGACATTTTCTAGTATATGCCACGTGCAAAGGCAGTGATACGTGGTCTTAAACTCTTCATTGATGGCATTGGCTATTGCTTGATCTTGGTCGGTGAAGATAGTTTTTGGTGCTTTGCCATCCATGCACCTTAAGAAGGTCTTGAACAACCATCTAAATGAATCTGTTGTCTCATCAAACAGGAGAGCTGCACCAAAAACACAACTCATACGATGGTTGTCGTATCCAACGAACAGCCCTGCAAACCATCGAATCAGATAGTGTAAACCATCGAATCATAATATCGAAACCATCGAATCACAATATGCAAACTATCAAATCAGAATATGCAAACTATCAAATCACACTATGCAGACTATCGAATCACACTATGCAGACCATCAAATAACATCATTCAGACCATCGAATAACGGCATATAGACCATCGAACAACCATGACATGCAAACCATTACTGGGAAAGGAAAACATGCATACAGACCATCGAATAACAACATACAATCGGAAACAGTAATACCATACCATGGAATCACAAAAACAGCATACAAAAAAATAGCAGATGTAATGATTCAAACTACCAAAAAATCAGTAAGAGGTATGATTCATACCTAATGGACGATAATTTCTATTTGTTCGGAATGTTGTGTCAAAACAAATGGCATCTCCAAAATAATTATAGTCACTCCTCATCCTTCTATCAGCCCAAAAAATATTTGCTATCCATTCTTCACTGTCCACTTCAACCTCATGAAAAAAATAGGGTTCATCGCACGCCCTCATTCTGAAGTATTCAAGCAATATTGTAGCTTCACCATACCTCATCGATCTTTGTCTCTGTTTTCCAAGATGATTCTTCAAATCAGAGTGGAGGAAACCTAGATTTTCTCTGCCACCGGCATTCAATGCCATCAGTTCATAGGATGATCTAAGTGATATACCAGTATCACTATTCATCTAGGCCACATGTTGGTAGAGAGAGTTGATTGACCGGTTGGATCTATGTATATGGGAGTAATCGGCCGAGTAGAGCACGTGATCATTATGCTGCAGAACCCATTTATCTATGAGGAATGCTCCTTACTCAAGGGAGTACTTGAAATAGATCATTGCCATGCAACCAACTCGGGTCTCTTTTTGTGTGTAAGGGCGAGCATTTTCTTCCTTCGATTTCTTACTTGGCCGTCGAAATCTTTCCTTGTTGCACACAAGTTTGATGTAGAATATCATTTCCTTGCCATTTATCATCCTCGTTCTTTGATACCTACAACGCATACCAAAACCTTTTTGGTGCGCGTAAGATTCGTAGAACTCTTGTAGTTTTTCGGGTGTTTGAAACTGCATTTGTCTCCATATTTCTTCTCTCTCAAGGTGATCCCAATTCGGAACTGCAAACCATTGAACAAGAGCATACAGACCATCAAATAACAGCATGCAGACTATCGAATAACAGCATGCCAACCATCGAATAACATTATGCAAACCATCGAATAACCATGACATGCAAACCATAACTGGGAAAGAAAAACAGGCATGCATACCATCGAATAACAGCATGCAGACCATCAAATGACCACGACATGCAAACCATAACTGGGAAAGGAAAACAGGCATGCAGACCATTGAACAAGAGCATACAGACCATCAAATAACAGCATGCAGACCATCGAATAATAGCATGCAGACCATCGAATAACCAGAACATGCAAACCATAACTGGGAAAGTAAAACAGGCACACAGACCATCAAATAACAGCATGCAGACCATCGAATAACTGCATGCAGACCATCTAATAACAGCATGCAGACCATCGAATAACAACATGCAGACCATCAAATAACCACGACATGCAAACCATAACTAGGAAAGGAAAATAAGCATGCAGACCATTGAATAAGAGCATACAGACCATCAAATAACAGCATGCAGACCATCGAATAACCACGACATGCAAACCATAACTGGGAAAGTAAAACAGGCACACAGACTATCGAATAATAGTATGCAGACCATCGAATAACCACGACATGCAAACCATAAATGGGAAAGGAAAACAGGCATGCAGACCATCGAATAACAGCATGCAGACCATCAAATAAACAGCATGCAGACCATCAAATAACCACGACATACAAACCATAGTTGGGAAAGGAAAACAGGCATGCAGATCATTGAACAAGAGCATACAGATCATCAAATAACAGCATGCAGACCATCGAATAACAGCATGCAGACTATTGACTGGGAAAACAGTCATGGAGACCATCGAATAACATCATGGAGACCATTGAATATCAGCATGCAGACCATCGAATAACAATAACAAACAGCAGTTCGACAAACCTTCATTGGATGAAGAGCACGATTTATGGTAATTTCGAGATGAAATAGCATCATTGAGCTGATTTTTGACTTCTTTAACTGTCCTCTCGGTCGTGCTCTCTGTTGCTATTGTGTTTGCCAATGCCGTAACTGTCGTCGCCGTCGTACTCTCTATGTCCATCGTTGCCGTCGTCAGTGTGCTCGCCGTCTCCACCGTAGGCGTCTCCACCATCGCCGTGTCCGCTGTTGCCACCAACGTGCTCTCCGTCGTCGTCGTCTTCGTGTTCGTCGTCATCACCGTCGCGAACGTGCTCTCCGTCGTCGTCGTCTCCGTCGTCGCCGTCTCTGCCGTCTCCGTTGCCAACGTGCTCTCCGTCCCCGTCGTTGTCGTGTCCATCGTCGCCATCGCCGTCTCCCCGAACCACAATGTAGTCTTTGGTTTTTCGTTACTAATGGTAGTTATTTGGTTAAAAGCTGGGGAACGAGCTGGGGGAGATTCAAATTTGGGGGGTTTATATTAATTTCTTTTTTATTTAATTTTTTACCTTTTTTAATAGAATATTTGGGGGTGACGGACGATTATGCCCCCGCATGTTATTATCCAGCTCGGTGCTGGAATCTACTGTCCAGCTCCAAATCGGAACTCGGTGATCTCCTGCAAGAAAAACTTTGATTCCAACAATATAGTCACAGAGTATAAGTTTACAAAAATCTAGGATTATTTCATGTATTACCATAATTTGAGTCAATCTTTAAATATACTAAACTTTTTCTTCAAAAAATGTTGATTTCGAATTTCTTATTATTATCAGTACTTATTTTTTCATATTTTTGTCAATAAAATGACCAAAATATCCTTAGAAAAAGAGAAAAATGCGTTCTTTTGAAAAATAATATTGAAAAAATGAATGTTGACATCACTTAATGATTCAAAAATAATATTTAAAAAAAATAAAGATGAGACAATAAATTTTTTAAAAGTAAAAGACCCTTATAAATGATTAGGGTTGTGAGTAATTCACCAAAAAAAAATTCAAATAATAAGATTTAAATAAAAGAATCGATGTAACTTTGGCAGTGAAGTGTGAAAATATTAAATTAATTCATATGCCAACGCTTAATAAGTAACACAATAAATTCTATTTTTTCAAGGTCAACAATCCAAAGTTCATTATTTACAAAATGAAAAAATATTTGGGGTAAAAACTAAAACGAAAAGAATCTATAACCCTAAATTTAGGTACAATTGCCAAAACTAAAATTTACAAAAAATTAAATAAGAAAAAGAATGAAGAGACATTAGAAACCCTAGACAAGTCAGGATTCTGTTTTAGGGAGTTGGCGTTGGCATCTAAAAGAAACGTTTCCGGCACGCGCCTCTCTCTCTCGCTCTCACTCCCCTAATTATAAGAGCAAAATCCAATTTCTGCTCGTTAGGGTTTTCCTTCCTCTTCCTCCGTCGCAAAGGGATTAAACAAAAATGGCGGACAAGTTGACGAGGATAGCTTTAGTATACGAAGACAGGTGCAAGCCCAAGAAGTGCCACCATGAGTGTAGGAAGAGCTGCCCGGTCTGCAAGATCGGTCAGTCTCCCTCTCTCTCTCTCTCTCTCTCTCTCATCTTCCGGTTTTCGGGTTGCGAATTTCGATTGATCTTCGCTAAGATGATGCTATTAGTGAGCTAAGGATCGACTATAGCCTCCGCGAGAGTTAACACGATTATAATCTTTTCGAGTTCGTGAGTTGTTACAGATATAGTTAGTGGCTACGAAGCCAGACAATATAGCCGAATGTTGGGTAGGAGGGGAGTTTGTGAAGTCGGGTTTTGGTGGGAGTCGATTTGCGGGAAGCGTCTCGTGATGGCTTGTGGATGATTGAATTCTACCTGCATTGTTTGTTCACCATAACTTCATTCTGAGTAGGGATTGTTTTGATTGGCCTGTGAATTGTACTCGATACAAGGATTGGTATACCATCGATTTCGTTGGATAATATCATGCTCAAGTGTCTTCTTGGTTATGGATCAAAGCATGCAAAACAAATATAGTTCAGTGAGCTTCATCTTTTCAGTTCCTCGATAATCTGTTGGATGGTTGGATGTTCGAAGATCTTTATATGTGCCTAAGCGCGCCATCTTATTTTTATATCCTTTCTCATTTGATCATCTGCAGGAAAGCTGTGTATTGAGGTTTCTGCTGCATCAAAGATTGCTTTCATCTCTGAGGAGCTGTGTATTGGTTGCGGTATCTGCGTTAAGGTTCGTGCTTCTGTTTGTTTTGGATTTGTGGGTTTTCTCTAGACAATAAATTGATCCCTCTATTACAGAAATGCCCATTTGATGCAATTCAAATCATTAACTTGCCTAAAGATTTGGACAAAGATACAACTCACCGTTATGGGCCGAATACCTTCAAGCTACACAGGTCTGTTTTTAACTTCTCTTATTTCTGTAAATGGAGAAGTAATAGGTGCTTACGTGGAATAAATTAGGAACGAGTTTATTTTATAGGTTACCCGTTCCAAGGCCAGGGCAGGTCCTTGGCTTGGTTGGAACAAATGGCATTGGCAAGTCAACAGCACTAAAAGTTTTGGCTGGAAAACTGAAACCCAATCTTGGTCGTTTCAATGTGAGCCTCCCTTAGAATGTGCCCTCTCTTTTACCATTTGATCTTACATTTTTTGTTTGTTTTCATATTTCTTTCTCTTCCTACAGAACCCACCAGATTGGCAGGAGATTTTGACATATTTTAGGGGCTCTGAGCTTCAGAATTACTTTACTCGCATCCTGGAAGATAATTTGAAGGTACTTTATATTGCTCTTTTTGTTAAGTGCTTATGGTTGGGAGTATCTCTAATATTTTTGCTTTTAAAAGGTATTTCAACTGCTGTTCTGTTAATATTATTTTTAGCTTATTATTTTCATTAAACATGGTGCAGTATTGTAGTGTGGTAAATTTTATTAATATAATACTTAATTGTTATTTATTGAAAGAAAGGGTTGGCTCACAAGTCCAATGGCTTTCTGCTGAGCTTCAGTGCCTTTTGATTTGATCCTGGGTTGATTCATGCAAACTTATGGATAAACGGAAACGGGATGGGTTTATGGTCATTGGGTATATTGGTTTCCTTGACTTCCATCCAGTCTCAGAAAAGTGTTGATTGCACTAGAATTATCTGAGCCAAAATTTTCTTACTATTAGAAATTCTTGTTATATTTACGTTTGCATGTTTAAAACTCCATGGTTATGTTTGATTACGTCTCTTGAAATTGTAGAATCTGTATAGTTCTTTTTTGGTTACTTGTAATGATTGTTGTAGCTTCATTCCATTAATCAAGACTCTTATGCTGTAGGCCATAATAAAACCTCAGTATGTTGACCACATTCCAAAAGCAGTGCAAGGAAACGTTGGGCAAGTACTCGAGCAAAAGGACGAGCGAGAAATGAAACAGGAACTTTGCACCGATCTTGATTTGAACCAGGTTATTGATCGTAATGTTGGAGATTTATCTGGTGGGGAGCTCCAGAGATTTGCTATTGCGGTTGTGGCCATACAGCATGCAGAGATATACATGTTTGATGAACCTTCAAGTTACCTTGATGTCAAACAGAGGCTTAAGGCTGCTCAAGTCATCCGATCTTTGCTGAGACCTAACAGGTCTGATCTTATCTCTATTGTGCTTCTTTAGATGCTTATGTGTTTTGACTGACTCTAAGCTCCCCATGCATGTTTTATAGCTATGTCATCGTGGTGGAGCATGACCTTAGCGTCCTTGATTATCTGTCCGACTTCATCTGCTGCTTATATGGGAAGCCAGGTGCATATGGAGTGGTTACACTTCCCTTCTCTGTGAGGGAGGGCATCAATATATTCTTAGCTGGGTTTGTACCTACTGAGAATCTGCGATTTAGGGATGAATCTTTGACGTTTAAGGTAATGTGGTCCCTCAGTGTGGATATATTTTGCCAATGGAGTCTTTTATGCTTCTTATTGTCCTTTCTGTCCATGTTAGGTTGCTGAGACTCCACAAGAGAGTGCTGAGGAGATTGAAACATACGCACGATACAAATATCCAAC
>SOPF01025610.1:0-88051 GCA_012979155.1 Hypericum perforatum
CTTTCGGTAGAACAATCATAACTTTCGCATACATACTCCGAATCGAGTGATTCCAAAACGAGAGGATCCGTAAGATCTAGATCTACGACTTTGATGTTGAGCGTTTGGTGAAATTCGGAAGCGGGTGAGGGGTATTTCCGGCATTTCATAGGTTCGGGACAAATTTATGATATACTAAAAATAATTGAAAAAATTTGAGATTTGAGACTAAAATGTAAAAAAAACGGGATGAAAAAGAAATTTTTCATAGGTTCGGAACGAATTTAGGTTCGGAGGACTAAAAGTGAAACCACAGGACTTTTTTTGTACTTTTCCCTAATTTTTATTTTGTTTTTTGGATTTTTTTATTTTTGGCTTAAGGGTATTTTGGTCAATTCAGTGTTAAAAAAATAAAAAAAAATTGATGATGTCAGCGAAGGTTAAGCCAGGGACCTGAGAGTAATATTTCGTTATAACACAGGGACCTTAAATCTTATTCAAATTACACAGGGACCCTATTACAAAATCGTCAATAGTTCAGGGACCTGAGGGTAATTAACCCCATTTTAAACTATTAGCTTTCTTAAGATTTTAATGCATCACACCACAAAGACAACTACTCACACATATTTACAAGAACAAATACAAACATATATATTACAAAGACAAGCATAAGCAAAGTAAGAAGTAAAAGAGTTTAAGAAAGGTTTACAAGTCCAAGCATAAGCTTGGTTTTTCCTCCTTTTTCTTTCTCTTCTTTCTTCTCATTTGCTTCTCTTTTGCTCACGGCCTCCTCCTTTGCTCTCACTCTCTCTTTTTTTCTTTCTTTTTGCTTTGGTCTGTGAGTTTTCAAGGGAGTTGGCTGCCTCCTCTTGCCTTAGCTAATTAATTAACTAACTACAAACTTAGCCAATGGAAAATATAAAATTACAACTTAATTTAATATCTTACTAACTAATTTAACTTTGTCTCCACCTTTGCCAATTTTTCCCAATGAGATAAGCTTAGTTGTTAAGGAAATATCCAAGTGTTGGCCACTTAATTTGGCTTATACATGACTTAAGTGGCTGCCAAGGTCATGCATGGCGCCCTCCATGCTTGCGTTGGAGCCTCCATGCCTTAGGTGGCTATTTGGCGCCCTCCATTCCATTTTTGGAGCCCTCCATGCCTTAGGTGGCTATATGGCATCCTCCACCTCCTTCTTGGCGCCCTCCATATTTGATGTCATTGCTTTGGTCATGCCTTGGTCATGCTTTAGTCATGCTTTGGTCACGCTTCGTCATGCTTTTGTCATCACCGTTACTCCTGCAATGATGTCAGCCAATTTAATTATTTGGATACCTTAAACTCAGAATTAAAACAAGATATTTGACAAGGTTGTAGATATGGATATCTTCTTTCAAATGCCATGGACAGTGCTTCAATCCGACTTTGTATGAGGAAGTTATGGTTTTTTAAGTTGGAAGAGGTCAAGGATGGCGTAGGCATATGGCGCCCTCCATGGCATCTTTGGCGCCCTCCATGGCAAGCCACGGATTTTTTGAGTGGTTCAAGCCCAATGGAGTTAGAAAACTCCATGGGCTTCCTTTTCCTTCACATTTGATGCCTTTCTTGCTTTGGTTTGTCAACACTATTTTGCTCACAACATCGTAGTCTTGCTCGTGCACTCGTTGTCTTGCGCGTGCATTTGTGGTCTTGCTCGTACATTCATCAAATATTGTCCATGAAGCTCCTATAAAATGAGAAAACATAGTAAAAGCACAAGATCATGAGAAAAGAACAAAATGTACAAAACTAAGATTTATACAAAGAAAACACACTTAAACAATTAATTACAAAGCTAAAACGACACTAAAATGTACACGAATAATGAGTGTTTTTGACACTCATCAGGCACCCTCCATGCATTTTTTAGATTGTAGTTACAGATCTCTTCTTTCCAATGCCGCTAACGGTGCCTCAATCTAACTTCGTATGAGGAAGTTAAGAATTGTTTCATGAAAGAGGTCTGGCCTAACGAACTACATGGTTAGCCTCGAAAATAATTGGTGCATTTGGTTTGTCATTGCCATTTTGCTCGCAACCTTGTGATCTTGATCATGCATCGTTAAATCATTGTCCATGAAGCTCCTAAACATAAAGAAAACATAAAAAAATGAACGAACACGATAAAAGAACAAAATGTGCAAATGCAAGAATAAGGCAAGAAAACACACTTAAAACAATAATTACAACACTAAACTTATACTAAAATGTACACAAATAATAAGTATTTTTGACACTTATCACACCCCCACACTTGAATCTTTGCTTTTCTCCAAGCAAAACTCAAATGCGGACACAAACAAAATAAAAACAAACAAACATAAATCAAGTGATAAAAGAAAAACACACAAAAAGGAAAAGACTTGGCATGAAAAATTCGTTACTTGATTCCCCTAAAAATATCAGCTTACGTCAAAAGACTATCCCTACATAGCTAGTTCGTTAACTTAATCACAAAATGAACGAATCGATAGACGCCTCTAATACTTAATTGTTTAAACTAATATTAACACTATGTAAAAAGACACTAGAACATTAACCTCTCAATGATAAGAAATTTATCTCACTTATTATATAAGTAGGCAACTTCCTATCACTCGTATACTTAGTCAATATATTTCTAGGCATCCTATGTCCTACTTAGCAATATCATTAATCATACGGTTGTTAATGCTCAGGGGGTCTTTATATCGGGTTGTAGTGGGGCTTAGGTAGAGGTGAAGTAAAAATTTGGATAGTGGTTAAACCACCCAATCTGAGGATATTACAAAAGTAACTATCACTCGTCTAATCTAGACACCCTCACTTAAAATAATAAAGCTCTCACCCATTTTCTCAATATTCTACGATTTTGAAGCTCGAGTCTTTCCAAGAGTACATGCTTTATTCTACACTTTCTTTTTTGCACTTTTTCTTTTTTTTCTCCTTTTTTTTCTTTTGTTTTCTTTTGTTTTCTTTTTTTTCTTGACTAACACTTATTTACAACATATTTTTTTTCTTAAAAATAAACAAACTAAATAAACTTAGCATATTCTAGGCAAAAACCCGGCTTCAACACTTGGCCACTTAATGTTTTTACAGTTTCCATAACTTAAACCATATACATGAAGCTACCAACTAAACCTAAACAATTCATCCTATAATCCTCGAATATCATGGTCAAAGGTGAGGAAGATCGGTCATTTAGGCTAAAAGTTAGTTACCTAGTCTATTATTAAGAAAAGGCTAGGCTCAAATTGGTTTACGTAAATGAAAATCATTGGGATTTTGTCTCTAAAGCTCTAGGCTCAATGTCAAATAAATACCCCTGTCCTCCCACTAACTTCTGCACAACTAAGATTACGACAAGTAATAGTATGATACCCTAATCAACTGACTTAGTATACACCTCATGAAAAGATTTAGAGATGGATGTCTCCTCCTTCGGCTCAAAGTACCTCACAAGGTTCGCACATTATCATTCTAGTTTAGTCTAAATAGCGAAACCACTAGTCTAAATAACTGAGTGTGAAGTTTCTACATATTCCTAAGCTTTGTGTTCGAGTTAAATTCCTAACTAATAAGGTGATAATATTTTAACACAAGTTGAAAATTTTTGAAGGGGGTCAAATTTTGAAAAATTTATACCAAGTCTAAACCTAGACACAATAAACTAAAAATTATTAATATACAAGGAAGATTCTTGAAGGGAACCCTCCCCCACACTTGAACGACACATTGTCCTCAAGGTGTCTAAGATACTACTAAACACTTAATTATAAAAAGAAAACAAATTTGAGACAGTTTTATCTCGATGATCTAGTACGTAAGAAGCAGCAAGGAGATCTAACCCAGCAGAGCTCAAATCAGAATACTTCCGTACCAGATCACCAAAGATATGAATAAACTATCTCAATACATGCATACAAACAAAATAAATATGAACAAACAACATATATCACAAAAATATGAATTTACAATAAAGGAAATAAAAATAAAAGATAAAGAAAAAAGGAGCTCCCTGGTCAATTCGTTGTGTGCCTGCTGTAGATCATTGTACACCTTTGTTCTTCGAGCTTGGCTTGTTATCTTGCCATCATGAACGTCATATGTGGATGGAGTATGCCCTATGTTGCTACACTTATATACAAAAAAAAAATTAAACAAAAACAAACACACATAAATAAATTAACACAAATTAACAATTCACAATTGGAGTACCATGATGAACTACCTCTCCGTACGACCCTTTTGGCTATAAGCCTAGTTGAGTCACCATGTAGTACCACGGTATTCATAACTTATGAGGAGTGCTATTTTTGCTACAATCTCCATTGTGTTCTAACTTTTCACACCTAGGTCAATACCCAATATAAATTGTTGAGCACAACAATCATATAAGAGTAACTTCTTATCTCTCATCAATCGCAAAAATATAGTCATGTGCCAATCAACCAACTGGTCAGTAGGACTCACATTAATCATAGGATTGAGAGATTTCAAAATCTCACCCAAGTTTAACAAAATCTTTTTGGATCTTGAAGTCGAGGTGGAATATTGTGGTGGATAACACTAGACTCTTCCTTAGATATGGCTTCCTCTTTTTCCTCCGAATCTTTAATATTTGCCAAATCTATGGTTGAGCAAGATTTATGCACAAAGAAATTAGCACTATTAATTGGCTCGTTAGCTTCTTTTTTAGTGCTCTCTTCAATCCCAATCTCTTCTTTCTCTTCCTCCTTTTCCTCATTCTTTTCATACTCTATTGGAAGTGCATTGGCATGAATAAACAAGCTCGTCGTGGTTTTCTGGTACCAATCCTCTATTTCAAAATCCCATAAATGCCCCTTGTTCTCTATACTATACAAATCTTCTAGGAATGACGTCGGATAGTTGCATGATTGTTGAGGAACGTATGAAGGTTCCTCAACTTTCAAGTCCATTTGCTTATCGTCATCCTCCACTTGCACTTCATTATTTCTCCCTAAATGATAGATAAGCTCGAATGGTTTAATGAAGATGGCATTTTTTGTATGTGCACTAGTGTAAATATCATCTAAGTGAGCTTGCGCTCTCTCAGAAGTTTGACTTGGCGTACACAATTTCCTAAACTCATTGAATAGTATATCATTGCCATTTTCAAACATCTTATCCATTCTTGCTTCCATTGAGTCTAGTCTATCTTCAAGGGTATCGGACCATAGAGGTTGAACTTCTTCGTTACCATGAGGAATAAGGATTTCCACTCCACATTGGAGGGCAAATGGTTTCATGTTGCCCCTCACCGTAATGCTTAAAATTCTCATAATCTGAGGGTGCTCCATGGTGGGTGGGTAACCAGTATTCTTCACATTGACTTTTCTCATGTCCCTCACATCCGCAGCACTCACAAGTCCAAAGTTGAGCTTGGGTGAGATCCAGATTCCTTTGATTTGCTTCCACCAGTTCACGTGTGTCCTCAACTTCGTCGTTCAAAATGATCTTTGAATTCTATTGTACCAATGGCAACCAAAGGAATTCATCCTTTCTTGATTTAGCCTCTCTTATCGCAATTTTTCTTGTCGCAATGTCCTTTCCAAGTGTGCTACATCCACTTCACATTCCAAAGAAAAGTTGGTGGTTGAGCGCGTTTTGGGCATGCAACTTAAAAAAAATTATAACTTTTTTGTCCGAACTCCTATTTAGACAAGGTCAGCGGCAACTGAAAGAAGACTTCCAATGCTACAAGTTTGTCTAAGGAAATTTTTCCCAGATTGGACTTAAGTTATTCAAATAGTGAAAATACGAGGCTAATCGTATTCTATTTTTCAGCAAGACTCGTCGAAAATCGTGTTTTGTGCAAGTAAATTCCAAAATTGATATCTTTTTCGTCCGAACTCCAAAATAGATGAGGTTAGTGGCTATGGAAAGAAGACTTCCCAAACTACAACTTCATTTTGACTGTATGTTCAAATTCGGAATTTAATACCTCTGGAAAAATAAAATGCGAGCTTCTTTTTCTGGCAAGAATTTTCCGAGCAAGTTTTCGCAAGAATCGTCAGAAATGACCTTTGTGTCTTCAAAATGTGATAACTTCTTCGTTCGAACTCCAACAAAGGCAAACTCAGTGGCGTTGGAAAGAAGACATCAAGGACTTCAATCTCACCGTGGCTTAGTTTTACATATTCGGAAGTTTTGACCCTCAGAAAAATAAAATACGAACCTAAATTTCTTGGCAAGAATTTTCGGGTAAGTTTTTCGCAAGACTTGACCTTTGTGTCTTCTAAATGCGATAACTTTTTCGTCTTATGTCGAAAATGAGCAAACTCAGTGGCGTTGGAAAGAAGACATCAAAGAATTTAATTCCACCATGGCTTGGTTTTACAAATTCGAAATCTAGGATGGCCAAAAAATTAAAATCCACGAGTGGCAGTAGCTGAAAAAATTTTCCAACGAGTTTGCAAGAAGTTTTCCTAGTTGACAAAAGTTCCTAATCCAAGTTCGTAAGCTAAGATTTAGCTTCAAAACTCAATCCCCGGAAATGGCGCCAATTGATGATAGTGGTCTTCGGTGTCGTGAAACACTTCCAACCACCATTGCAATATAGTTTTATGAAATAGGGTTGTTGATCCCACGAGGATTAAGCGAACGCCTTACTCGGCTTACTTACTATGTTTTAGGAACTTGATTTGGATTGATTGGTTTGGTCACTTTTCACACAAATATGCATAAAATATCAACACAAGAACAACAACAACAAAAATATAAAGCTAAGCAAATTTAACAAACGTGGATATGATACCATAGATCGCTTAAACAAACTAAATAGTTCATGGGGTTTTTAAGTTCGTGTCATGATCCGGGTGTTTCAAGGCAACTAATCTACACTCTCGCGCTAGATTAGTCAAAATTAGTCCTTAGCTAGAATCAAATGAACAAGATGTGCTCTCGCCCCCAAAAGTCAAGTAATCCAAGCTAAACACCAATTATAGTTATCACCCTTTTGATAATCAATCACCAAGGAGGAGTTCGTATCTCACAAGGCACGAATCAACTCGTTAATTTCTTGATTAAGCCTATCTCCTCTCGGTCTCAAAGCTTAATTATAATAATAGTTCTAGGTGGCCAATCTAGTCTAAGCATTAAGTTTTTTAACAAGTACATGAACCTTATCATTTTCACCCATTTTAAACCATTAGCTTACTTAAGGTTTCAAGGCATCACACCACAACAAAATCACTCAAACATATTTACAATAAATACAAATAACAACATTTATATATTACAAGAGCAAGGCATAAGAAACAATTAAAGAAGTAAAAGAGTTAGGAGAGTTTACAAGTCCGAGCCTATGCTTGATTTTTGCCTTAGCTTTTCTCCTCCTTTCTTCTCCTTCTTTTTCTTCTTTTTTCCTTCATTTGCTCTCGGCCTCCTCTCTTTCTCTCTTTCTCTCTTTCTTTTCTTTCTTTCCTTTCTTTCCTCCCACACACTCACGGCTGCCTTCCCCAAGTCTATCTATTACACTTAAGTTAATGACTTAGTAGTCATTTAATGTCTAAGCTATTACAAGCCAAATATTAAAAATAGTTAAAAGCTTAAGTTAATTAATTCTTTTGCTTAATATCTAACCAACTCTAGCAAATATGTTTGCCATCCAATTAAAGTTTAGAAAGAGTTAAAGGAGTCGGCAAGAAAATAACCAAGTGTTTGCCACTTAATTTGGCAAGATGCGTGACTTTGGAGGGCTTGTCATTCAAGGATGGAGTCCTAAATCAAGTTGGCGCCCTCCATCCACTACTTTGGCCAAGGATTGACGCCCTTCATAAGGGTGGAGTACTCCACTCCTTTGGAAATTGCAAGAGTTGGTGCACTCCACCTTATTGGCGCCCTCCACCATCAGCTATGTTCCTGAGGATTGGCGCCCACCATGTTTATGGCACCCTCCATGCATTTTTTATAGATTGTAGCTACAGATATCTCTTTCCAATGCCGCTAATGGCGCCTCAATCTAACTTTGTATGAGGAAGTTATGAATTGTTTCATGAAAGAGGTCTGCCCTAACGAACTACATGGTTAGCCTCGGAAATAATTAGTGCATTTGGTTCGTCAATGCCATTTTGCTCGCATGTGATCTTGATCGTGCATCGTTAAATCATTGTCCATGAAGCTCCTAAACATAAAGAAAACATAAGAAAAATGAACGAACACGATAAAAGAACAAAATGTGCAAATGCAAGAATAAGGCAAGAAAACACACTTAAAACAATAATAACAACACTAAACTTATACTAAAATGTACACAAATAATAAGTGTTTTTGACACTTATCAATGGTCAACTTCCTATCACTCGCATACACGTCAATATACTCATAGCATCCTATGTCCTACTCAGTATTATCTAAAAGTCGTAATAGTGGCTAATGATTGGGGGGTCTTTTCATCGGGTTGTAATGGGGCTTAAGGTAAAGGTGAGGTATAATATATGGATAGTGGCTAAACCACCCAATCTGAGGACATGTCACAAATGTAACTAACCGCTCGTCTAATCTAAACATCCTCATATATATAACATAAATAAGCACACTCCCCAAATATCCTAATTTGCTAAGACCGAGAAGCACAAGTCTTACCTAGAAAACATGCCTTATTCAATACACATTCTTTTTCGCTTCTTTTTCTTTCTTTTTTTCACATATATAACATTCACAAACTTTATAAAATTACATACTTAGCACGTTCTAGGCAACGACTCGGCTTCTAACACGGTAATAACTACAACATCCCAATGAACATAAACCAAATAAAACCCAAGCTACCAACTAAACCCAATACACATGCAAACCTATAAGTCCTCGAATCAGATGATCAAAGGTAGGCAAGATGGATAATATGGTTTGCAGTCGGCTTCCTAATCTAAGATCAAGCAAAGGCTAGGCTCAACGAGTTTAAACAACGGATATTTTAGAGATTTTGTCTCTAAAGCTCTTGGCTTAATGTTAAAGAATGCCCCCATCCTTTCACTAACTTCCACACAACCTAGACTACGATATGTACTAGTAGGATACCTCAATCAACTCACTTAGTATGCACCTCATGAAAAATATAGAGATGGATGTCTCTTCCTTCAGCTCAAATACTCATAAGGTTCACTCATCAACCCTCTAGTCTAGTCTACATAGTGAAACCACTAATCTAAACAACAGAGTGTGGGATTTCTACCAATTCCTAGGCTTTGTGCTCGAATTAAATTCTTAACAAAGAGAATGATAAATTTCTAACACAAGTTGAAAATTTTTTAGGGGGATCAAATTTTTGAAAAATTCATGCCGAGTCTAAACCTAAACAAAACAACCTAACATGCTAACATACTAAACAACCTAAAAGGAATATTCCTAGAAGGAACCCTCCCCCACACTTGAAAGACACATTGTCCTCAAGGTGTCTAAGATACTAATAAATACCTAAACAAAACATGCATAGACATAAATAAACATGCAACACATTAAATCACTAATGACTTGTTATGTAGACTACCTTCTTGTGACCTTTTGTGCTTTAAGCTAAATAGGATCACCTTACAGTAGCATAACACAATCATTAAATGAGTTACAAACACACAAACAAAAACAGAGTCAAAATACATAAAAGTAAACAAACAAATCAAATAACAAAAAATAATAAAAATAAACAAAGTAGAGAAATAAGAACTCCCTGTCAATCATCTGAAGCTGGAGGAGTTGGTGGTGGGAATACGAAGCTACTGCCGAAGTTCTCCACTAAGGTACGCATCCACACACTGTGTGTGCGCTGCAGCTCATAATGCTGATATGAATCTGATGGGCCAGATGTTCCAAGCTGAATTTAATGCAAGTTTGTGCAATTTCAAGGACGTCCATGAAGCCCATTCAAAGCCCATGCACGTTGTTAAAGCTATTTAGGAAGTTATTTGCTCTCAGATTTCATTTTGAAGAGTTTGAAGCTAATTTGGAAGCTTAGGATACATGCAATCTTCTAGAATCATGCAAGGACGAATTTCAACCTATTTAGTCCATGCATCTACTTGTTTAGGACGTGCAATATAAGTTATTCTATTATATATTATGTATTTAGATTATTTCTTGTTTAGTAGATTACAATCTGACAAGAATTCACCTATTTAGGAATAAGTATAATTTGGTCAGATTGCAAGCTCCTTTTTAGGAGTTAGATTGTTTAAGAGTATTTGAAGACTTTGTAGCCTATATAAAGGCATCTTAGCATAATAAAACATGGACCCCAATACATGAATTCATTATGAATATTATAAGTCTTTGACTTAGTAAGTTTTGATAACTCTTCTCGTTCTTGCCTAAGCTTGTGTGTCATTTAGCTTGAACTTTATCTTCACTTATCAAACGAGTTTACCACCCTCGTTTGTGGCATGATTCGACCTTGACTTATGGTTCTCAGATTGCTCTTGGCTTGGGTTGAGGCTCTTTTACCGAGGTTCTTGCTGGTTCAGTTTGTGGGTTTGAAGTCTACTCCATCCTAAGCAACAATAAATCCGTATAATTGTGTTTCTCCTGCCGAGATCACATTATCAGTTGGTATCAGAGCTACAACTTGTTGTTTAGACCACCTATCTTTGTTATTTTGTGTTCGTAGTACTCAGCTTGTTGCTTATCAATCGGCTGATCTATCCATTTAGTTTTTGTGTGTGTTAGTTCGTGTTTTTGTTTCGTCTAGTATTTGATTTTGTTTTGTGTTTTAGTTTTAGTGTTTAGCAATCAGTATTCGTGACCTAGGTTGTGCATTCTGATCAAGAAAAGAAAAAGAACAAAAAAGAGAGAAAAAATAGAAAAGGAAACAAAAAAAAGGGAAACGGAATTTTTGGCATAGCCAACATGTTTTGGGAAGGCCAAACTTTAGGCAACATTGATTTTAAGGTGTTTGAGGAGGCCTTGGTAGGAAACTGCCAACAAATATTGCGAGCGGAGATTGAGCCATTGCACCAATGCTTGGATGCAATAGAGAATTCCCACACAAGGCAACAACCAATTGGCAAACTACATGCACAAAGGAGTAGAGTACCTAATGGAGGGTCAAGCGGAACTGATTCTATCTCTGAGAGGAGACGTTGAATTACCACAAGGGATAATGAAGACAAGTGGAAGGAATTTAAAGCCTGTTTGGCTAGACAAATTTACTTGTATTCAAAAGAAGTTGGTAAAGCACATCATAAGAACATCTTTCAAGCTAAAAGTGAACTTAAGGAGAAGGTATGTTCTGATATTAACATTACTTCTGATCAGATTATTGAAGATGATTTGACATGGGAGGAGTTTGGTGAATTTTCCTTTGATTTATTTGATGGAGACTATTTTCATAAGCATGACATGTCATTTCTCTACTTAAGAGATTTGTTTGATGAATCTGATGTTGTGGAAGTTGTTCATATGAGGAAGAGCATAATTACTATTGTTGATGAACATGACGAACATGCTATTGCCATTGACAAGGAAGAGATTCAACCCATATCTTACATGTCTCCAGATTATATTATTGAACATGTTGATCATATTGATTTCTTAGGAGTTAATAAGTATGATTATGTTGAAGGCTCAGTATTGGTTAACTTGTGGAATAGTTTGAAGTTTAAGGAAAGGGTTGTGCGAACAAGCATGTTCTTGACTTTCAGAATGAAGATGATGTCTTATTACTTATGCTCAAAGTATTTATTCACTTGGAGTGGAAGATATCAAGTGCAGCCACGAAGTTCAAAGATTAATCCTTGTTCCAGCAATATGATTCATCCGAGAATGCATGGTGTATGCAAGGATTTGAGGACAAATCCCTTTCAAGAGGAGGGGAATGATATGAATCTGATGGGCCAAATCTTCCAAGCTGAATTTAATGCAAGTTTGTGCAAGTCCAAGGATGTCCATGAAGCCCATGCAAAGCCAATGCACGTTGTTAAAGCTATTTAGGAACTTATTTGCTCTCATATTTCATTTTGAAGAGTTTGAAGCTAATTTGGTAGCTTAGGATGCATGCAATCTTCTGGAATCATGCAAGGACGAATTTCAACCTATTTAGTCCATGCATCTACTTGTTTAGGACGTCCAATATTAGTTATTCTATTATATATTATGTATTTAGATTACTTCTTGTTTAGTAGATTACAATCTGACCAGAATTCACCTATTTAGGAATAAGTATAATTTGGTCAGATTGCAAGCTCCTTTTTAGGAGTTAGATTGTTTAGGAATGTTTGAAGACTTTGTAGCCTATATAAAGGCATCTTAGCATAATAAAACGTGGACCCCAATACATAAATTCATTCTGAATATTATAAGTCTTTGACTTAGTGAGTTTTGATAACTCTGCTTGTTCTTGCATAAGCTTGTGTGTCGTTTAGCTTGAACTTTATTTTTACTTATCAAACAAGTCTTCCATCCTTGTTTGTGGCGTGATTCGACTTGGACTAAGATTCTCAGATTGCTCTTGGCTCGGGTTGAGGTTCTTTTGCTGAGGTTCTTGCTGGTTCAGTTTGTGGGTTTAAAGTCTACTCCATCCTAAGCAATAATAGATCCGTATAGTTGTGTTTCTTCTGCCGAGATCACATCAAATGCTCGTGCTATCGGGCCATGTGAGCTCTCTGGTCAGCGTAGAATGTCCTCTGCTCCTCTCTCTAAGCTTTAAGCTTAGCCTCTAAGTGAGCATTGTAGTCGTATAAGCGGTCCCATCTGGTTATATTGCTAACTACGTAGTCTTGCAGTTGCATGCCATATCCATGAAGCTGCTCTCCATGACCACATAGCTGTACCTACATCACAGCCAACTGGTCACGTAAATAGTCCATATCTCCTTGTGTGTCAGGAGCGCGATGACTTGGTCCAGCCTCATCGTGATGGCAAGGCTCCTGCTGTTCCTCTCTCTGTGCTAACATCCTTCCTGGTGCCCCAAGACATAAATGGACTACCTGTCTCTCCTCCCCAGGCTTGTACTCAACAACCTCCACTCCATCGATCATTGTCTTCTTGATCAATTTGCTCATTTGGAGCTTCTCAATATCAAGAGGCACCAGCTCTAAAATGAATCCACAAAAATCTGCAAACTGCTCAGAAAAATGGTGATGTGCAATGCGGGAAATGATATGACCTAAGTACAAATACCTAGATTCTCTATTGTTAATGGATCTAGCAAAGCAGTCAATGATCATAGCAAAGGTACTAAAAAGGATATCATGGCATAGGCAGTCAATGGCATAAAGTTGAGATCGGAAGACTTTAGACTCTTCCCATTGACCACTAATGGTAAGAGTCATAAAGAGATGGAGGGTACCTAAATATGGTTCTCTAATTAGCGCATTAGGTGCCCTCCCTAACTCGTACCTCTCAAACCCTATAATCTCTTGCCAAGCCCTATGGGCCTGACTCATAGGTATGAAGTCTAATACACCTGGTCCAGCCTTAAGGCTAAACAGGTCATTAAACTCACTTTCATCTATGCTAAAGTTAGTGTTAAATACACGTGCAGTAAATGATCGTCTGTTAGCCAAAACTTGCAACGTGTAATAGAACTCTAAAACAAGCTCTTGCCTAGCCATTATCTCTCTAGTCTCGAAGTATCTCAACCCTAACCTCCTAAAAGCTGACCTCAACTGTCTATCTACCCCTAATCTTTGCATGCCATTCTAATCGATTGTAAAATGACTAAGGGCATTGAGTTGTGAAAATTTTTGGTACCTCTCTCCTTCCCAATCGTGGAAGATTACGAAGGGAGCATTGAAGAGATCGTGGATGTTTTGAGGTGGAGAACCAGGTAGAGAAGGCAAAGGGTTTCTTAAGCACTTCCTCCGTTCTCCACGACGAATCTGGCTAGATCCTGCATCATCTGCCATCAAGAAAGGTATTTTGGGTGTTGGGTAATGTGGGTAATTGGTTGGGAATGATTGGGCTCAGTCAGATTTGAAGTTTTTGGTGGTGGGAGAATGTTGGTTTTGAAATTTTGTGATGAAGGAAGTATGCTTGCGAGCTTTATAGTCAATTCTGCCCAAACCTGGCATACACCAAGTGCACTGGCGTGCGCCAGCTTTCTCTTTTTCGCACAACCTAGCGTACGCTAGCCATATTGGCATGCGCTAGTTCTCTCCTACACACGTGATATTGCATGTGCCATATATGTACAAACCTCAAAAATGACATACTACATATATAAACACTAACTAAAAGATCACCAAAGGAAACAAACATGTTAATCTAATTTTTTTGGCTTTTATTTATGCTGCGTTCTTGGAAAGCTTGAAAACTAAATGCCCCATCAGCATGGATCAAAGGTGTAACTTCGACTTTCGCAAGTCACACAACTCACGAATGGCATACCATGACGAACTACCTCTTCATGCAACCTTTTCGGTTTTAAGCCTAATAGGATCGCGACGTAGTAGCACGGTACGCTCATTTTATGAGTTAGTACTATTCTTGCTATAGTTTCCGTCATGTTCTAATTTTCCACACCTTGGACAAAATTCAAATCTCTTCATCCTTCTCTTATAGGCACTCTTTGAAATTCCTCTAGAGTGTCTCAAGAAATTTTCTTCTCGTCTCTCAATTCTCAAGGTCTCTTGTGCTCGACGGAGAATGATGAGACATATGTCAATTAGGATCTTCCTAGAAACTAAAATACTAACTAAACGAATATACTTAGAGCAAAACATCCTGTTCTTTATTCTCTGCAGGTAAAAGAGCCTTACTCTGTTCTTTTTGTTCACGTACTGGATGGCATATTAATTTATTGCACCTTCGTAGCTTGATTAATATTGCCCCCTCCAATGTAGATTTTGCATCGTTGGCCATTGACTCTAAAGACTATCCCATTGCTATTTTTCAATTCAAGTGCTCCGAAAGGGAACACTTTAACAATTTGGTACGGGCTACTCTACTTAGATTTGAGCTTCCTCGAGAAGAGTCTTGAAACATTTTCATTTTTAGGATCCACCTACATCCTAGAGGTTTGCAGTCTAGTGGCAGATCCACGATTTCTCATGTGTGATTTTATATAATGGATTCTATCTCACTATTGATAGCTTCCTTCACCTGTTTGCTATGTTTAGCTTTATCATCTTTGTCATTTGACCCTTGCATAGTCTCGTGTACCCTTTTCTTGGGACTTCCTTTCTTTGCATATTAGAAAAGATATCCTCAAATAATAGTGTATTTTTTGATTCTATGACTATTCCCATATTTATTTCTGGGTTCTCAGATATGTGCAACCAAAATTGATAAGTTTTACTATTTTGTGCATGTCTGATAAAGATACAATCAATAGTCTTGGGTCCTATTCTCACCTGCATAGGTTTAGGTACTTCGACCTTTGTTAGGTACTCCCACACTTTAAGGTAACTATAGAAAGATTTCTTTCCTTTCCATAACTCGTATGGGGTTTTGTCCCTTTTTTGTATGGCAACTTGTTTAGAATATGGTTAGCTGAGAGCACTGCTTCCCCCCACATGTTTTAGGGTAAGCTCTAGTTAATCAACGTCCATGATCTCCTTAAGAGTTTGATTTTTGCATTCAGCTATGCCATTCGATTGAAGTGAGTATAGAGCAGTCGTCTGATGTATAATGATGTGCTCTCGGCAGAGTTCCTTAAATGGAGCTACATATTCTCTTCCTTGATCACTTCGGATTATTTTGATTTTTACACTGAGTTGATTTTGAACCTCATTCTTATACCTTGTAAAGGCCTCAAAAGCTTCGTCTTTACCTTTTAAATGATATACATAATAGTATATCGTGAAATCATTGATAAATGTGATGAAGTATTTCTTCTCGCCTTTAGTTTACACGTGTTTCATATCGCAAGTGTCCATATGAATTAACTCTAAAGGTGTAGTACTTCTTTCCACCGAATGAAAATGTACTTTAGCCATTTTAGCCTCCACACATACCTCACATTTATCGAAAAGGTTAAACTATAAGTTCGGTAATAAATTTAAACTTGCTAACTTTCTTAGAAAGTTTAAATTTATGTGTCCTAATCTTCCATGCCATAAATTGGAACACTTGGCCAAATAAGAAGAAGCTTTAACTTTATTCTGAGAGATAATTGCCCTCGCCCCCCTGGGGTTTACGAAAATTAGTGATTCAGCCCCTCTATTTTTTTTTTATTATTTAGCCCCTCTAGTTTGTGAAAAGGGTATTATTTAACCCCTGTTTCCGGAATCAGCTCTTTTCTCCGGCGAAAATGGACCTAAGATTACTAAAATACCATTTTCTTTTAAAAAGTAAAAAAAATAAATTAAAATACAATCATATTTTGTATTGAGCTGAAAGTTTTCATGAAGCATCCTAAAAATATACATGATTTATGTAAAATATTTCAGAAATTTTGGAGGCACAAAAGTATTTTTTGTATTTTTCAATGTGCCAAAATTTTATAAAATCATATAAAATAGAAAATTTGTCTAATTGAGCTGAAACTTGTCCCATGTGTTCTTAACCATATTTAATGAATTTAGGACCTAAAACTTTTTCTATGTGTCCTTAAACATCTTTACTAAAGACTCCATCTTTAGTAAAAAAATAAATTAAAACTCTATATTTTTTGTATCCCCAGACTTTTTCAAAATTGGCTAATGAGAATCCAGACTTTTTGATTCCTAAATTCATTAAAGATGCTTAAAGACACATGGGACAAGTTTCAGCCCAATTAGACAAATTTTCTATTTTATATAATTTTACAAAATTTTGGCACATTGGAAAATAAAAAGAATACTTATGTGCCTCCAAAATTTCTGAAATATTTTACGTAAATCATGTATATTTTTAGGATGCTTCGTGAAAAATTTCAGCTCAATACGAATTACGATTGTATTTCAATTTATTTTTTTACTTTTTAAAGGAAAAGGATATTTTCGTCATCTCAGGTCCATTTTCGCCGGAGAAATCACCGGATTCCGGTGATAGGGGCCAAATAATATCTTTTTCATAAACTAGAGGGGCTAAATAATAATAAAAAAATAGAGGGGTTAAATCACTAATTTCCGTAAACCCTAGGGGGGCGAGAGCAATTATCCCTTATTCTGACCATCAAATGTATAGTGAATAGTTATTACATTCATCTTAAAGAGCCCCATTTTTAGGTAATCCTTGCCTACAAATTGACCTACTTTGGTCAGTACAAATTTATTTGTCTTAAATACAAGGTTAAGACCGATTTTGCTTAACAGGGAGCCAGAAACTAAGTTCTTACGGATGTCCGAGACATGCAGCACATCCTTGAAGGTTAGCTCCTTTCCTGAGGTCAACTTCATGATCACCTTGCCTAGTTCGACAATCTTGGACATTGCAGAGTTTTCCATAAAAAGCTTTTGGTTGGTGATCGGGATATAGCTCGAGAACATCTCCATCTTTGAGCAGACATGGCAGGTAGCTCTAATGTCAACAAAATACTCTCTTGGATTGTCCACTAGGTTGGCTTCGAGCACCATGGCTGACAGATCCATCTCAGACAGGTCTTTAGTGAGGTTGGCCTTCCCTTGATTGTCTTTCTTAGGCAGGCGACAATCCTTGGTCATGTGTTCGGGTTTATCACAGTTGTAGCTATCACCCTTGATCTTCTTGTTCTTGATCTTCTTGGGCTCTTGCTTCTCCTGCTTGTCCCCAGACTTCTTCCTTTTCTTTCCACATTTTTTCTTAGCGAGGCACATGGTGGTCTCAGAGGTGGCCTTGCCTTGCTTGACTTTGGATTTTTGGTTTTCTTCCTCAATTTGAAGTCTCACGATCATATCTTCTTAGCTCATGTCCTTCCTCTTATACTTGAGGTAGTTCTTGAAATCTTTCTAGAGCGAGGGGAGCTTCTTGATCATCACAACCACTTGGAAGAACTCGTCGAGTTGCATCCCTTTGGTTTGTATCTCGTGAAGGATCAGTTGTGACTCCTGGACTTGGTCAATGACCTTCTTGGAGTCCACCATCTTGAAGTCAAGAAATTGTCCAACAATGAATTTCTTTGTCCCAGCATCCTCAAGTATACTTCTTCTCGAGTAAACTCCACAGCTCATTAGTAGTCTTAGCTACCTCGTAGACATTGTAAAGCATGTTGTCTAGTCCATTCAAGATGTAGTTATGGCACAAGAAGTTATTATGAGTCCAAAAGTCAAGAGAGTTGATATTCTGCTGATCCGTCTTGTTCTCCATGATTTTTTGTGCTTTCTCTTTCAGGAATCGAACTAGGTTGAGCGTGGTCAGATAAAACGCCATCTTCTACTGCTACCTCTTGAACTCAGTGTCGTTGAACTTTGCTAGCCTTTTGGCATGGACAATTCTTGGTACTGTAGTCAATGCGACAGTGCTAGTCAATGCCATTTTTAAGTACACGAATCTCATCTTACGATTGTTGGTCGTTAGTGGGTGTGTACTTGATTAGAATCAGACTATAGTCGAGGCAAGTATTGGACACTTTCTCCGTAAGACGAGATTGCTCCGTATATTTCAGTGCACTACGGGCTATGGCAATCGTCCCCAAGATACAATAACTATTTGGGCATTTCCAAGATCATTGCACATGACTCTCGAAACTTTCGGACGAACCCTTATATACCCGAAACTTTTGGACTTTTTCTAAAGAATGGAGGGAGAGAAGACAACTATGCTAGGATGATGCAAGTTGCTCAGATGATTTGCAAAAGAGGGGGAGATGTCTATTTATAGACAATGGAGGATGGAGATTCGAAAGGCCACGAGGACTTATGAAGAGTCATGTCCAAATTTTTATTAATTTGTTCATACTCTTTCATAATTATTTAACCAATTTGTGTTCTTTGATTTCAAACCAAATGATACTAACAAAACCAAATGACACCAACACTATCAAAGTTAGAGATGAATATTTAAACATGATATTAAAATGGTTTAATTAAGTGTATTAGTATGTTATCGTGAGTCGCCATATTATGATACGTTGGTAAAGTTATGCTCGACACACCTGTTCTGTTTCATTTGCCGAAAGTGAAATGAAACCGCATTCATTGGTCACCTAGCAAGGGGACATTGTTTAGCATTTTAATCAATAAAAAAATAGTTTACAAGGGAGTAATAAGCAATACTGAGTTCTTATGGCGTATGACAGGACCCAAAGGAATGGCCTATCATAGAGGCTTTGCCGTCTTATGGAAGATGTTGTAATTAATCACGTAATTAATAATTAATCATTTATATAATTATGCTTAATTAAACGAAAAATTTGTCAATTAAATCATGCTTACTTGTTGAAGTCTTGGTTATCACAGGCTCGGATCGCGTATGGTAAGATGCCGGTCAAGTCGGATCATGAACGAATGGATCGCTGACTTCGAATTTCACGATTGGCCTTAATCTTCAATCTGATAAAAGTATCAGTACTAAACTGAACTTTTTGTTTCTGAGTGTAAATTATGGTGGCAAAAGTGCAAATTAGTCACCCAAAGATCCCTTTATGTAGGGATTGCACTGCCCAGCTGGCTGTTGTTACGTCTTTTTCTCGATAGGCTAGACTGTTCACATTAAAAACGTAAAAGTGCGATTCGGATAGTCCTACGTTCTCAATCCGAAGCTAGTTGAAGATTCATGTGATTTTTATGCCACCTGGCCACCTGTGGCGGGCGCCAACAGTGCCTATAGCGCGAGCCAATGGTGTCTAAAAGAGCTAGAGCAAAGTGATGAAAGCATTTGTCAATTGCTCCCATGTGGTTATTGGAGTACCCTTAAGTTACTTATACTACAGCTTAGCCTTATCCCTTAACGTATAAGGAAATATTCTAATCTTAACAACATCATCAGACGCTCTAAGATACTTAAAATTATCAGCGAATTCCATGAAGTTCCCCAGATATTCATTGGAATCTTCATTAGGTAAACTATAGAACTGACCCAAAGTTTGAAGCATATGAATTATGGCCGGCTTAATTTCAAAGTGGTTAGCTTCAACAACTGGCCATTGGATTCCAGTTTTTGCTCCTTCGTATGTCAGTCTCCCATGGTCCATTATAGCATGTCTAGGGGCATGTACTCTAGCCCCTTGACCCTCTTGCCTTTGGTCCATTCTTTCTTTTCTCATCTTTCCCTATGCAATGATCTTTCTAACCGCATTATTTCTTCCTCAATCTCCAATGGAGAAATATTGATTGAATGGGTTCATGGCATGCGAGTAACTTGTCAAGCAAGACAATTTACTTGGTCAAAAAGTAAACGAAAAATAAAGAAAAATAAAGAAAAATAAAAATAAAAATATACTAATATATTAATCCAAGTTCGTAAACTGATTGGAGAGTCTAAATTCTCAATCCCCGGTAACAATGCCAATTTGGTTCACGAAACTCTGCTATTCCTCGGTAATATACTATCGAAATTCTGCTTGATAATGGACGATCGGTCGTTTGTCAGAATTTCCTAGCGTACGCCAGAAATGGGTGGCATGCGCCATCCCTAGACCAGCCCAAAGTTTTGGCACATGCCAAAGCACCTGGCGCAAACAAAAAGCTAACGAACTAACACACCTGGCGTGCACCAACAAGGATGGCGTGCGCCAGTGCTTCAGCAGTAGAGTTGCAGCGAATTGCAAATAGAGTAAGTAAGGTTGTCGATCTACAGAGATTGAGGTGTTATGCCTACTTTAAGGTTTACTTACTTAACTAGTATCAGATTATGAAGTTTGTAGTTGAACTCAAGTGATCTAAAGTCTTAAACATCAAGTATTAAGAGCATAAGAACAAGCACTTAGATAGTTTATATAACAAAATAGATTATTAACAACTAAAAAGCTAAAAGCGAGCTAAGTACCTTAAAAAACAATATAACCAAGCGATTCAGGGGGTATACGAAGCATGTGATGTGGTATGAGTGTTTCAAAGGAAATCAATCTACACTTTCGTGCTAGAAAGATCTAAATTGACCATTAACTATGCTTAGAAGGTTAGATATGTTCTTTCGACCCCACCAACCAACTAAACTCAATCAAGAATAAACTATGCATATCACTCAAAGCACAATCAATAACTAAGGAAGATTTCTCTTCTATCAAAGCAACAGATCATCAAACTAACAATTCTATCAAACCTATCTCCTTTCGGTCTAAAGATTTGACTAAGTACAATAACTTGGTGATCAAACAAGTCAAAGCATGGCATGAAGTTCGTTAATAAGAACATGTTCCTACATATTTTAACCCCTCTAAACCGTGGCTACATACAAGGCATTAAGGAACAAAACTCACAGCAAACTACTTACACATATTTATATGAACACAAAGCATTAACATAGACAAAGAGTAAAAGGGATGGAGACTTATCAAGACTCCAAGCTCCCCTCTTCAAGTCCATGTTCTTTTACTAAAAATCAATATTTACATCTGTTTTTGGACCAAAGTTAATGTCTCCTTTGGTCCAAATTCATCCTCTCTTCTTTACAAAGCAAAACTAGCATATATATACCAAGTAACTAATGGAATAGTAAACTAAATAT
Organism: Hypericum perforatum; assembly: GCA_012979155.1. NCBI lineage: Eukaryota > Viridiplantae > Streptophyta > Magnoliopsida > Malpighiales > Hypericaceae > Hypericum > Hypericum perforatum. The sequence continues at coordinate 21,466 of SOPF01025610.1, forward strand.
CTAATCTAACTTATCTACTAAAATATCTAACCTAAAAATATCTAAAAAGAGTCAGCCATTGTCCCCCTTTCCTTTAGAAAGCTCTAAGCCACCCTTATCAAGTCTTGCCATTTGTTTGTCCAACACTCAGCTTTATTTTACTTCTGTCTGTCTGGTCTGGCGTGCGCCAGCTTTAATTAGTGTGCACCAGCTTCAAGTGGCGTGTGCCAAGTCTTCGTAATTTCCCTCTTCGAGTGCATCTGGTCATCTGAGTGGATGGTTGTCTAAGTAATGGCTACTTGGCGTATACCACAGAGGGATGGCGTGCGCCAGCTTCTCATGATAAGCAGTCCTTGGCATCACAATTTCCTTCGTGTCCGCTTGAACGTCCTTCATTTCTCCTTAAATATGCTCCTAAAAGCAAGCAAACTTAATGAAAAATAATAAACTTAACATAAACACACAATAAAATAAAACTAACACTAAGACAACTAAAACATAACTAAATTAACCTAAAACACTAAGAACGATCTACTAAAAGGACACGAATAATGAGTGTTTTTGACACTCATCAATGATCTGCTAGAAAATCGGTCAGGGCTTGGCCTTTCACTACCTGCTGAGGGATAAAAGTGAGGTTGAATTTGACTAGTGCTAGTGCCCACTTGTCGACTCTTTCTCTCATGATGGGTCCAGTGAGTAGATATTTGATGATATTGATCTATGCAATCACCCTTACCTCTATAGGGAGGAGGTAGTATCTCAGCTTCATGCAAGCCAAGAAGAGGCACAAACATAGCTTCTCCATAGGAGAATATCTTATCTCTGCTCTTAGTAAGGATCGACTCAGGTAGTATACTGCTTGTTCCTTCCCTTCCTCATTCTCTTGGGCAAGCAAGCATCCTATGGAGTCGTGGGCAGCTGATAGATATAAGAGTAGTGGTCGTCCGGTTGTTGGGGGAGAGACTACGGGAGGAGATGACAAATAGTCCTTTAAATCATTAAAGGCTTGTTGGTACTTTTCTTCCCATAGGAACTCGCCTCTTTTTAGCTTGAGTAAGTTGGTGAATGACCATGTGCAACCTATCATATTGGATATGAACCAGTGTAAGAAGTTAATCTGGCCTAGGAAGCATTGTAGCTCTTTCTTATTTGAGGGGACTGAGCTTGTTGGATGACTCTCACCTTATTTTCGTCAATCTCAATTCCCCTCTTGTGAACAAAGAAACCTAAGAAGTTGCCTGCTGAGATGCCAAAGGCACACTTCAGAGGGTTCATCTTGAGCTGGTGCTTGCACATCCTTTCAAATGACCTCTTCAAGTGATCAAGGTGTTCCTTGTGATCATATAATCTAACCATGATATCATCTATGTACACCTCCATAAATTGACCTATGAAGTCAGGGAAGATTAGATGCATTTCTTTTTGGTATGTTGCACCGGCATTCTTAAGTCTAGAGGGCATAATGACCCATTCAAAGATCCATATGGACCCTGGACAACGAAAAGCCATTTTATATACATCTTCTGCTAGATAAATTTGGTTGTATCCTAAGTGATCATCCATGAAGCTTAAAACTTCATGTCCAGCCGCTGCATCAACCAACATATTAGCTATAGGCATTTGATACTCATCTTTTAGGTTAGCATCGTTTAAGTTTCGAAAGTCAATACACACTCAGATCTTACCATTTTTCTTGATTACAGGTACAATGTTAGATAGCCACTCAACATAATTGGCTTTTCTTATAAAGCCAGCACTGAGTAATATATCAATCTCTATCTTGACTTTCTCTACTACCTCTGGCATCATCCTACGCATTGACTATTGGTAGGGCTAGAAACCCAACCTTATTGGAAACTAATGCTCAATGAGTTATCTATCTAGACCCGGTATTTCATCATAGTCCCAAGCAAAGCAATCTTGGTACTCGTTCAATAGCTCTACCAGGTCTTCTTCAAAGACTTTAGGGAGTTGTTCACTGATAAATATGGGCTGGCTTCCCTTATCTGAGTGGAGTAATATCTCTTTCAAGGGGTCCCTCACTTCAGCCTTAACATCATCCAATTTGCTTGGGGCTGGATGGAGATTGTTCATTTTCAATGTCTCCATAGGGTCTTGGCCATCGTCTTTAAAGACATATTCGGCCGCTTCATACTATGATAAGACATAGACCTCCGACTGCCTTGTACATTCTTCTTCTCTTTCTATAGTCTCGAAAGGTAAGCCTAAGGGTTTGTCTTTTGGGTATGACTTCTGGGGGTTGATCAAGTATGGGAATTCTTCATTCAACCGAGCTCGTATAACTAATGACATGTTCCCCCTCATTGCACTGTGTGAGGGTAGTTGGCATGATAGACCCATCATAGAAGGCTACCTCAACACAGTTGGTAGCTGCTTGAAATGGATTTTTATCCGCAGCTACTACTTCTACCTTTCTATTTGGTGTCCATTGGATCAGGAATTGATGGAGAGAGGATGGGATGACCTAGCTTGAGTGGATCCAATCCATTCTAAGGAGGCCATTGTAGGATGTATTGGCCTCGATCACATAGAAAGGGACTCCATGAGTCACGGACCCGACTATAACTTTGGTGACAAAACTCCCAATGGCTGAGTAGTTTTGCCTACGAAGTCTGTCATCATCATGTCCATCAGGCCTAGCTTCTCATTTTGCTTCCCTAGCTTCTTTAGCAGTGCATAGAGGATGATGTTCACGACTGCCCTATTGTCAATGAGGATCCTATTAATAGGCTTACCAAAGATGGATCACCAAAGCCTTATTTCCAATCTCTAACTCCATGAAGTGTTCCTCAGTTACGTCCCCTTCAAGGTTACTGGGTTGTCCTTCTTTCGACCCTAATCTGGTCGATAAGGTGAAGACCATGTTGATCTCCAGGTCTTGCTCTCCTTTGCTTAGATTGGCTTCACTCGCACTATATTCAAGTGCCAACCTCTCATCTTCTTGATCTTCTTCCATGCATGCCCTCACTTGCATCCTCGTATATTCTTCTTTAATAAGGAAAGCATCATATAACTTTTCCTTGTCTTCCTCATCTAAGCAAGGTAGACTTATCTTGTCTTCCTCGGCTATCTCATAGAAGGTGTGTAACCTCAGCTTTCAGAGTCTCCTATCGTAAGTGTGTAGTTTGTTACTACCTTCTTCTTTCCCCTCTCAAGGGTTAGTTCTTGAGTTGGTTTTCTTTCAGAATGGCCTATGGCCTTGTTCTTGGACATCCACCTCTTTATATTTAGGCTCTTTGGATCTTCGTGTTGATCTTCTCTTTTAATAGGGTCTATCTTGTCGGACCCCCTGTGCTGGTTGTCTCTTGTACGAGGCCTTCTCTATCTAGCTCCTTGTGATGACCCTCTCTTGCAGGCAGTCTTTTCTTATCTAGCCCCTTGTCTGGTATTTTTTTTATCATTAGGTCCTATCACCTTGCCCTCATTAAGGTCTAGGACATCACCTTGGGTTGGCCGACCTTGCTTCATAGCCATGCTATGTCGCACTACAGGCAAGCTCAAGAGTCTCTTATTCTCTGAGTCAAGCCCTGTGGTCTTCTAGTAGCCTTTCAAGGTCCTCAGCGATCTATCTCTGTGCTTGGACCTTCCTTTCCAACTATCATTTTTGAGTCTTTGTGAGGACTTCCAGTAAGAAAGGCTCTGACAAGGGTCTCTTTGCTCCTAGTCGATTGAAAATGCTTTGTCTCATGCTTGTGTCCTTCTAGGGTGAGACTTGTCTCTATTTTCTATAGGATGCCAAAGGCGCCTACTCTGCCCTCGGGTGTCTTTTTAGCTCTTCTTCAACCTCCTGTCTCCCGAGTTCAGACGAGGGCCTCCTCTCTCCTAACTGACCAAAGACACTTCATCTTAGGCTTTTGCCTTGTTGGAAGTCAATCTTAACATGGGGGTAAGATCTACATCTGTTCTCAGTAGGGTGTCTAGGTGATTTGGAAGGGCTTCTCTGCCCCCCAGGTGTCTCTCTTAAGCCTTCAGGAGCCTCTTGCAACCTCTTTGAGCTTCCAGAGGCATTATTCTCTTCCAGCGCCTCTCTTGGATCCTCTGGTTGCTCTCTCCTAAGGGTACCTCTGGCTCTCCTTGCCTGGAGTGAGACTTGTAGGTCCTCCATGGGTGGCCTACTCTTATCCCGCTTATCAACCTCCTTATCTTTCTTCAAGCACCATTGCGATTGGAGCCACAAATGAAGCCATTGGCAGTGCTTCTTTCGTGAACTTTAAATGCCCATCTTTGATGGCTTGTTGTATCTGGTTGTGAAACACCACACAATTGGATATGTTGTGTGACTTATTCGCGTACCATTTACAAAACCTTGTTGCCTTCAACTCTCTTTCATCTGGGATCCTATGACCTTTGGGTAAGATGATCTGACTATTCTTAAGGAGGTTGTCAAAGATCTCGTCTACCTTGGTCACATCGAAGGAGTATTCCTTCTTGACTCCATTGAGGCCTCTGGTTTGATTGGTTTGATTAGTGGGGTGATTGAACTCACTAGGCATTGACACCTTCTTTGGTATTAGGCTTTCACATTGAACTCACTAGGCATCTCCTCAGCTACGGGCTCTTCTCCCCAGTTGTCCTAGTTTTGATCACCTTCTAGATGGTCAATCTCAAGGGTTGGGTCATATTGGTAGGTACCCTTGGAAGAAACAGCCATTCTATCCCTTTATTCAATCAACTGTTCGGCCATGGTCACCTTTTAGGTTAGTTTAACAAGGTCTCGAGATCTTTCGACTCCTAACCTCTCTCAAAGAGAGAATTTGAGTCCCTGAATAGCCAAGGCTACCCAATCTAACTCATTGAGGTTGGTTGGGCATCTATTCTTTGCCTTTCGAAAGCAGATCAAGAATTTCTCTACTGACTCCCCTTCCAGTTGTTGCATATGAGCAAAGTCTGAGATGGTGATGGTTGGCTCAACTCGGAAGTACTGATTGTGGAACTTCTATTTCATCTCTGCGCAACTCCTTATTGACATTGACGGGAGATTAATATACCATGTGAAGGCCATTCTAGTGAGAGTCATTGAAAATAGGCGTATGCATAGTTCGTTGCTATTTGTGGCCTCTCCACATTGGATATTAAACTACATTATATGCTCCATGGATAATTTACTGTCTTCACCCGAGAATTGAGTAAAGTCTGGGATGCAATATCCATTTGGATAGTTGACCCTATCAAAATATTTCGGGTAGGGTTTGGTAAACCTGGGTCGCTGTGCCAGTCTTGCCTCAATCACTATGTCATTGAGCACTTTAGCCACTAACTCTGGCGGTGCTCGTCCAGGAACCCTTGGTCTTGTATCCTAGGAGTTTCCTCATTGAAGTCTTTAATGGGGGATTGTTGTCGGTCTGTCCTTAGTTGAGGTGTGTCCAACATCAGTTATCCGTTAACTTGGTCAATTTTGATCTTTTTGTACCCTTGTTGATATGGACCTTGTATAGGTGCTAGGGTCCTCATATAGATAGGGTTGTTCCTTATGTTTCCTCTCCTACGAGTATTACGTATGTTTATTCTCAGTGAGTAAGTCCTTTCTTGGGCCGTTCGATATCGGCCCTAGTCTGACTCATCATTGCCACCTCTTATTTCGGTAGCCTCATAGTATCCAGTGTTATCTGTCTCTTGAATCCCCCATATAGGTGACATCAGGGATGGGTGGTATTTTGGGGTCCTTGTAGATAGACCTCCACCAGTCATGCCTGAAACCCCTTGGGTCTGATCATAGGTGTAATTGGTGGGAAGTGGTAGTGGTGTACACACCTCTTTGTCTTTGTTGGGCAGCCTCTTAGAGGATTCAACTTGATCAAAGAGCTCTTTAGTCTGACGTTGGTTCTCCCTCGTGGCTCTCTAGATTGTCTCCTCAACATGGCTTCAGACCTCATTGATATGGGTGACCATCTGGCTGTTCAACCATCAGTGTGTTTCATCATGTTTTTGCTCCCCATGGGCTATCACGGTAGCTATCTGCTCAATCCAGGCAGATAGTCGCCTCTCTATTTGCTCCATCATTTGCCTCATCTGGACTAGGATATCTGGTCCTACTGAGGTAGCAACTGACTCTTAACTGGAGGTGGAATTAGATAACTCCTTGGGAGAAGTCGTATTGGTCGGCTCTTTAGAGGGAGCCGTGTTGTCTAACTCTTTGAAGAGAGCCGTGTTGAGAGTGGAATTTCTTTCTATACCTAGCGGTAAGGCCAGCTCTCTTAAGGTGCCATATTGATGTAACTCCTCGACTCTTTGGGGAGAGTTGCCTTAATCGTATTCTTCTCAACGGGGTGTTGAGAAGAGGGTGGTATGTGGTTCTTGGTCATTTACTGGAATAGGTTTGCCTCCTTCTCTAGACGTCCTCCTAGTCCCACCAAGCGTGCCAAAAAACTATTATGGGGAAAAAGTAACAAGGGTGTCAAGGACGATCTCTTGATGGCTTGAAGGCTCGTCTCAAGGTCGACGCCCAATGATACACAAGTGATCAGACGATTACCACTACCTCACCTAACTAAGCTTCTCTAACCAGGCTCTAATGTCCGACTAACTATCAGGCTCTAATGTCAGACCTCCTAACCAAGCACTAATGCCCAGCTTAAGAACTAAAATAGAAGCTTTGAGCTTTGGTAAATATTTGTGTAGTTAATTGATTGATGATATTTTGTCTTCCTCGGGCATCCCTTATATAGGCAAAGGTCTTCATCTCCTCCTTGCATTCGGACTCTATCTTTTGCTAGTATTCGGACTCTCCTAATGCCTATCTTCGGGGATGCTTATTCTTATCTTATACCAGTACCATCCCTATCACCTTATTTATCGGGCTTATCTCTTCCTATGAATTTAGAGCCCGAGTTTATCCCCTTTGACCGCGCCCAATCTCATAGCCCTTCTAGCATTTTGCCTAACTCGCCGCGTATCCTTGAAGTAAGTAGGCTTTTTAACCGTTCTGAGGTAGTAGCCTCTCGGCTCTTCTCTCAGTCAAGACAAACTCTTAACAACCTCCTTCACGCAAGGTAAGCTCCAAACACCTCCTCTAGGCGAGGCAAGCCTTTAATACTCCCCTTAGGCAAGGCAAGCCATTTTCACTCCCATAAGTGAAGTAGCCTTTAACACTTCCATTGGATGAGGTAAGCTTTGACACCTCCCTTAGGCAAGGTGAGCTCTTGACACCTCCCTTAAGCGAGGTAGGCTCTTGACCTTTCCCTTAGGCAAGGTAGGCTCTTGACACCCTCTTTAGGCAAGGTAAGCCTTTAACACCTCTCTTAGGCAAGGTATAATTTTAACACCTCCCTTAGGTGAGGCAAGAAAGGTCTAAATGAACCCCCTCTTATAGAGGGCGAAATATCCATATTAATCACTCTTGGAAGGTAAAGCACTTTGGGAAGTCACTCTTCCCAAGTCGCGCGAAAGACCCCCTTGCAAGGACAAAATTCCCTTTTAGTCACTCTTGGGAGGCAAAGTACTTAAAGAAGTCACTTGCCCCCTCCTTGAAGCCACACGCATGGAGACCCCCTTTGCAAGGAGGTAAAATATAGGTTTTGGTCACTTAAGGGAGACAAAGTACTTATGGAAGTCACTTCTCCTCTTCCAAGAGACATGTGCCCAAACCCTCCCACAAGGAGGCAAAAGATTTGGTTTGGTCACTTAAGGGAGACAAAGTGCTTATGGAAGTCACTCCCCTCCTTTTTGACAAGCCATGCACATAACCCCTCACAAGGGGGAAAATTTTCACTTTAGTCACTTAAGGGAGGCAAAGTACTTCATGAAGTCACTCATGGGAGACAAAGTGCTTCATGAATCCCTTAAGTCACATGCACTTGTCTTTTTCTCCCTTTCTTAAGTCATATAAATGAGATCCCCCCGCTACAAGGAGGCAAAGTATCAACTTTGGTCAATTAAGGAAGGAAAAGCACTTCATGAAGTCACCAACCCAAGGAAAAGCACTTAATGAAGTCACCAACCCATGGAAAGGTACTCCATGAAGTCACCACACCAAGGAAAAATACCTTGTGAAGTACTTTCTAAGGCAAATATTTGTAACATTCAGAGAAATGATTGATCAGAATGCATCGAATTGAGATGGTTATATTGGATGACATCTTTGAAGTATTTAAAGATGTGAATTGGTGTCATTGGAGACATATCTCAACCATTACAATTCTTAGAGAAAATATTTGCTTGAGAAGTTGTTGGATGACCTTTGAATGATTAAATGGTCATAACTTCTTCAATAAGGCTTCAAATTGTGAAATTCTAACTGATTAGGTAACTAGACACCATAAGGAACAAAATGATTAATTACAAATTTGGACAAAAACCAAAGAAAAACTGGCATTCTTGAGCTGCTTGCTTCTGGTCAAGGCTGATTGGACCCCAGAATGTTATCCTCTTGTTAGATTAAGTTGAAGAGGTGGCTTGAATGTGATTGGACCTCACCTACCTCTTCATATATATCCCGTAGCTTCCCTGGAAGAGAAAGAAACTCAACACTTGCTAATAAAATGAAAAATTCAGAGAAAGAAGAGAGAAGGTTGAGAAAGTAAAAAACCAAAAGAAACAAGCAGATCAACAAAGAATCAAGCAATAAGCATATCTTCCTTCATATTTGGACTTCAAACCATTGAAGAAAGTTGTAGAGGACTTTAATACCTATCTTTTGATATATCATATGAGGTATTTGGATCAAGGAATTGACAAGAAAATTGTTTTGAATACGGTCATCATTGAACATGCACACAACTAAGGTTATTGAGGAAAACGTTATTGATAAGCATATTTAGACTTTGAATTGGAACCTAATGTTTCGACAGATTGTAGAGGACTCTTTAATATTTCTAGCGATACATCGTATGCCCTGTTTGGATGAAGAAATCTTGGTCAACACTTGGTTGTAGTTCAGACTGTCTGGCTGTGTTCAGATTGAAGGGGGTTAAGACAAATGACTTGGCAAACATCGTTAGGCTCCGAATTTAAATTGGATGTTGTAAATTTAATTATAGAGGACTTCATGAGCTTTCTGAATATGTAGCCTATGCCTATTTTGGATGAAGGAAACATTCTGTGCACCTTGTTGAAGTTGGACTTGTTGGTTGTGTTCTGGGTTGCTAGTTGAAAGAGTGAACCTTGATAAGTTGAATATTGTGAAACTGAGGTTGATTGTGAGAGTTTGGGTTTTTAAGAACATGTAGAGGAGTCGAATTAAAGTGATATTTAGGTTGTATTTGATGTTCTTGATCTATTTGCGATTGAGAAATTACGATGGAATTTGTCGTGTGCTCCGTTGGTATTTAGTTTGGCAAAATAGATTGTTATATGGTCTTGTGAGCATGCATAGCTTATATATAGAGTATATGCATGTGAGTACTTGGTAAGGAACTAAGTGTTTAAAGGATTTGAGCTATTGGTTATGCTTGGATGATTTTGTGATGAATGATAGCGAGTAGACCTAAGTTGGTCATTTTGAAGTATTGGAGGTGAATTTATTTTGGAAACCAAGAATTTAACCTCATCATATGGTTGAGATTATTTGTACAAATTTTTTATGATTGAAGGAGCTTGGAGTGGAAGGAGTATTAGATTTGGGTTTCAACGCTATTAAGCAGCTTTTGTCTGAGTAAGCAAATAGTACATGATAAATTTGGTTGTGTTTGATATGTGTATGTTTCAGAAGTTAATTGTGTGCGTCACATGCATATAGTTTGGTCTATGATAAGTTTGGACATATTTTGATTAGTTTGTGAGGCATGTGACATTTATGAATAGCCGGCTAGAGTGCTAGCTCGGGGCTGATTTGTTTGATCTGATGGTTATGATATTGGACCATTGGGTCATTTGTTTGATAAGATATGTGTTTTTGTGAAAGAAATGAATAGGCTCTCCCATACTAACCGAGGATGTTAGTCTATGAGTTCATAGTTTTGGGGATATCACTAGTTTACATTTGTTTGCTATCACTAGCTTACATTTGTACGCTAGCTTTGTTTGTTTATGGACGGAGATCTATTTGGCCATTTGGATATCCCTAGCAGTCAGAGGAAGGGGCAATACAAAACCTATTCATAGCTCTGTATGTGTGTGTGTGTGTGTTTATATGTTGTCTGGTATTACTTATAGCATTTGGTGATTACGCATTTTGATTTTGAGTGAAATCGAACATGGTTGAGTTTTGGTGCATGCATATATCAACTATAACTAATATTTTATGTTCTATTCCTTTGCTAAGTATTTTCAAACACTTATCCCATACAAATCTATCTCAGGTTCTCAGAGACCTTAGTTTTTTTCGAGTGTCTAGTGTCCATGGTACTTGCCCCATTCCTTCGTTCGAGGGCCACTCATTTGAGGTCTCTAGATCATACATTTGTCTCCTCTTGTATAGTTGCTCCGTAGTAGTAGTAGTAGTGATTTGGAGATGTTTGCTGATTATTTTGGTTTGTAAATTACTTTACTTTTGTAGCACTTTTGAGTCTTTGTTGATTTCTATTTGTAATTCGCTTTCGCTTGATTTGATTGTTGTGAGATGGTTTTGAGGCTTGCTAGGCTTGTATTATGTTGTCGATATGTCGCAGAGTCTAGCACCGGTCACCGACCTTAGATCGGGTCGTGACAAAGTTGGTATCAGAGCTAAACCTTTGGTGTCTTGTATGATGTCTGATTAGGTATTTTAGGAATGCTACGGAGCATAGGATCAATCGTGTCTTTGTCCTCTGTTGAATAAGCTTTCTGTTGGCCTCTTAAATATTGACTTGTTTTATTAGGGAGGATATGCCTGTGACATATTGAAGTAAAAAAAAGAGAGAAAAAAAAGAAGATAAAAAAAATGAAAAAAATGAAAAAAAAGAAGAAAAGAAAAAAAAGAAAAAAAAACAGAAGAAAGAAAAGAAAGAAGAGAAGAAAAAGATAAAAAAAAAGATAAAAAAAGATGCTACCGCATCTAATAATGTGGTTTCAGATATGCTCCGTATAGGCTTGTCACATGTTTGAGTCTCATTTGATTCGTAGTCGACATATTCATTCTTGTCACCCCAATTTGCTGAATCTTCTAATAGTCCACTGCTATCATTAGAAGAGCCATTAGATGTTTGTACCCCTTCTGGTCAAATCATTCATGTGCTTAGTTCACAAATCATGTGTGATAGTCATAGATGGCCACGAGATGTTGACTGATCTACATGTGTTAGACATGGATGATTTTGATGTGATTTTGGGGATGGACTGGTTATCATTATACCATGCTACAGTTGATTGTTTCAAGAAGATTGTTAGGTTCAGGCCTGAGGGTGAACCAGAATTTGTATTTTAGGGTGATGGAATGGAAGAAGGACTAAGGATTGCTCCAGTGTTATTTGTACGAAAGAAAGATGGAAGTTTGAGATTATACCTTGACTATCGCAAGCTCAATAAGGCAAGTGAGAAAACTAAGGACTGGGAGTTAGCGAGAGAGGTATCCGCACCTATTTGAATAACAAAGTAAGTTCTTTGTTTTTCAAGTTACTCATAAGTAAATTCGGGGAGCGAATTTTTATAAGGAAAGAAGATTATAACATTCGGAAAAATGATTGATCAGAAAGCATCAAATTGAGATGGTTATATTGGATGACATCTCTGAAGTATTCAAAGATGTGAATTGGTGTCATTGGAGACACATCTCAACCATTACAATTCTTAGAGAAAATATTTGCTTGAGAAGTTGTTGGATTATTCGGCTAGTTTGACATTTGAGTGATTAAATGGTCATAACTTCTTCAATAAGGCTTCAAATTATGAAATTTCAACTGATTAGGAAACAAGACACCATGAGGAACAAAATGTTCAATTACCAATTTGGACAAAAACCAAAGAAAAACCGCCATCCTTGAGCTGCTTGCTTCTGGTCAAGGCTGATTGGACCCCAGAATGTTGTCCTCTTGTTAGATTAAGTTGAAGAGGTGGCTTGAATATGATTGGACCTCACCTACCTCTTCATATATATATATCCCACAACTTCCCAGGAAGAGAAGGAAATCTCAACACTTGGTCATAAAACGAAAAATTCAAAGAAAGATGAGAAAGTGGAAACAGGGAGAAACAAGCAGGTCAACAAAGAATCAAGCAATTAGCATATCTTTGTTCATATTTGGACTTCAAACTATTAAATAAAGTTGTAAAGGACTTCAATAACTTTCTTTTGATATATCGTATGAGGTATGTGGATCGGGGAAAAGACGGGAAAGTCATTTTGAATCTGGTCATCATTGAACAAGCACACAGCTGAAGTTATTGAGGAAAACACAATTGGTAAGTGTATTTGGACTTTGAATTGGAACCTGAAGTTTTGAAAGCTTGTAGAGGACTCTTTAAGATTTCTAATATGCATTGTATGCCCTATTTGGATGAAGAAATATTGGTCAACACATGGTTGAAGTTCAGACTGTCTGGCTGTGTTCAGATTGAAGGGGGTTAAGAAAAATGACTTGGAAAATATCTTTAGGCTCCGAATTTGAATTGGATGTTGTGAAGTCAATTATAGAGGACTTCATGAGCTTTCTGAATATGTAGCCTATGCCTGTTTTGGTTGAAGGAAACGTTATGTGCACCTTATTGAAGTTGGACTTCTTGGTTGTGTTCGGGGTTACGCTAGTTGAAAGAGTGAACCTTGATAAGTTGAATATTGTGAAACTAAGGTTGATTGTGAGAGTCTGGATTTTCAAGAACATGTAGAGGAGTTGAATTAAAGTGATATTTGGGTTGTATTTGATGTGCTTAATCTATTTGCAATTGAGAAATTGTGATGGAATTTGTTGTGTGCTCCATTGGTATTCAGTTTGGCAAAACAGATTGTTATATTGTCTTGTGAGCATGCGTAACTTGTATACAGAGTATATACATGTGAGCACTAAGGAACCAAGTGTTTAAAGGATTTGAGATAATTATGCTTGGATGATTTTGTGATGAATGATAGCGAGTAGACCTAAGTTGGTCATTTTGAAGTGTTGGAGGTGAATTGGTTTCGGAAACCAAGAATTTAACCTCACCATATGGTTGGGATTATTTGTATTGATTTTCTGAGATTGAAGGAGCTTTGAGTGGAAGGAGTATCAGATTTGAGTTTCAATGCTATTAAGCGGCTTTCGTCTGAGTAAGCGAATAGTACCTGATAAATTTGGTTGTGTTTGATATGTGTATGTTTCAGAGCTTAATTGTGTGCGTCACATGCATATGGTTTGGTCTATGATAAGTTTGGATATATTTTGATTGGTTTGTGAGGCATGTGACATTTGTGAATAGCCGGCAAGAGTGCTAGCTTGTGGCTAATTTGTTTCATCTGATGGTTATGATATTGGACCGTTGGGTCATTTGTCTGATAAGATATGTGTTTTTGCGAGAGAAATGAATAGGCTTTCCCGTACTAACCGGGGATGTTAGTCTATGAGCTTATAGTTTTGGGGATATCATTATTTTACATTTATTTGGTATCACTAGCTTACATTTGTATGCTAGCTTTGTTTGTTTGTGGACGGAGATCTGTTTGGCCATTTGAATATCTCTGGCAGTCAGAGGAAGGGGCAATATAAAACCTATTCATACCTCTGTGAGTGTGTGTATTTATATGATGTCTGGTATTACGTATAGCATTTGGTGATCACGCATTTTGATTTTGAGTGAAATCAAATATGGTTGAGTTTTGGTGCATGTATATATCAACCATAACTAATATATTATGTTATATTCCCTTGCTAATTGTTTTTAAACACTTACCCTTTCATATCTATCTCAGGTTGTCAGATACCTTAGTTCTTTTCGAGTGTCTGGTGTCCATGGTGCTTGCCCCATTCCTTCGTTCGAGGGTCACTCATTTGAAGTCTCCAGATCGTACATTTGTCTCCTTTTGTATAGTTACTCTGTAGTAGTAGTAGTAGTTATTTGGAGATGTTTGTTGATTGTTTTGGTTTGTAAATTACTTTACTTTGTTGCACTTTTGAGACTTTGTTAATTTCTGTTTGTAATTCGCTTCCACTTGATTTGATTGTTGTGATATGGTTTCGAGGCTTGCTAGGCTTGCATTATTTTATCGATATGTCGCTGAGTCTAACGCCAGTCACCGACCTCAGATCGGATGTCTTCTATCAGTACTAAAGCAAGAGAATGAATTGGATAGGACATATGCAATAGCTAGAAATTGCAAATGAAAATGCAATTGCAATTTGTTGTGCATTGATTTCAATTTGGTTCCCCTCTTTTATTTGTAATTATAATTAAGTCCATATTGTGTTGTATTTCATCAATTAATTCAAATTTGTTGTGATATTTGTTTTGTAATTTAGGTATGAGATAGTTACAACCACTTTACCTATAAATAATATGAAATTGTATGTTTAAGCTATGTTATTATTATCAATTAAGTTGGTTAAACTCACTTTATGTCCAATCTTAATTTCTTCTCTCCCATCTCCAACTCTTTGGTTAACTACAACAAACTGCTTAGAAGACACTTTGAGAGAATTTTTGGGAAAGTTCGTGCTCATGTTGAAGGTTCTTTATTTTTTCATGCTTCATTTGGTATTAGAGCCTTGCTCACAAGTGGTTTACTAAGATAAGGAATAAGATAGTTTTTTATTTGATGAAGGAGATGACTTACAAACTCAGAACTGAGATGGTTCATATAAAAGATGAAATTGACCAAGTTAGAAGAAAAATGGCAAGCAAGAATCATGGCCTTGAAGCTTTCGTGGCTGGAATGACTATCCAAAATGAGAAATTGGCTAGGTAGTTGAAGAACTTTGTAAATTGTGCTAAAGGGTAGGCTAGAATCGGGTTGTAGATTTATTACAACTGTAGTTATAGATAGAGATGCAAGGTGAATCTTTTATGTCCACTAGGGAACACAACGGCCAGAAATCTAAATTTGATGGTACATAAGTTTGTGGGAAGCTAACTTAATATGAGTATTTCTTTGATGTTGAGAAGATTGAATCCTAGTCTAAAATGAAATTGGTGCACATTCATTTAGAGGGGATCGATTTGAGGTAGTATTGACGTAGCACAACGAAAGCTAAACTAACTAAACTTGATGAATGGTTGATAATAATGAAAGATAATAACCCTAACCTGCTCCTCACGAAGCTCAACAAGGGGTTTGCTTGAGACAAGCGGCCAACTAGGGCAGATGCAAAAACTAGTGCAAATCCATGCACGGTTCATGCAAGTCCATGCACGATTTGGTAAGCTCGCTTATACTCAATTTCTTGATTTAAATTCAACTGTTTGATTATTCGTTTCCAAATGTTACAAATAGGGGGCGTGAAATCAGGAGACATTAAGGCAAGGAGTTAAAGCTAAAACCCCTTCCTCTTCTCACATGTTTCTATCTTTAACCCCGCTACTAATTGGCATTTACTATGCCTTATTACAAATGGAAATTAAGACAAAACCCAAGAGTTCAAATCTGGACAGAATTAAATAACACACGAAGACAATTAATGCAAGCTTGCCATGCATACGTACGCCTCTTCTTGACTTGATCAGCTTGCGTTCAGCTTGCCTCCTCTTATTGTGGTGTCCTACGCCATCCTCCCCTTCTTATGATGATGCTAGTCTCGAGCAGCTAGCTTACTTGGAAAAGGCAACAGATCACGGAATGGTTTCAAATCCACCACGTTGAAAGTCTTGCTGATTCCAAATTCTTTGGGCAGGTCGACCACATATGCATTGTCATTGACTCGCCTCAATATCTTGTAGGGTGCAAACTTCTTTGCCTGAAGTTTCCCTGCCATGTTAGCTGGCATCCTCTCCTACCGGAAATGCACCGTAATTTGTTCTCCTGGTTGGAATATTTGTAGCTTGCGGTGTGCATCCTTTCTTTGCTTCTCTTTTCCATATGTTGCTTCCAACCTTTGCTTCACTGCGTCAAGGACAGATTGGACATGCTCAGCATAGGAGACAGCAGTGGCATTCGCCCTTGGGAACTTTGGTACACTTGATGCGTCAACAAGATGGTTAGGCACTTTAGTGTAAACCAAAGAGAATGGGGACTTTCCTGTGGACCTATGAATCGCTCCATTGTATGCAAATTCAACGATGGGAATGGCAAGATCCCATTGACGCTGCCTTTCATGACACAAACCCTCAAGAGATTTCCAAGGGTGCAGTTGGTCGCCTCGGTCTGGCCATCAGTTTGCGGATGTGCGGTCGTGCTAAACTTGAGTGTCACATCAAACATCCGCCATAGAGTCTTCCAAAAGCTGGAGAGGAACTTGACATCACGATCAGAGACAATGGACTTAGGCACACCATGCAATCGCACCACTTCACGAAAAAAAATACTTGGCCACAGTGCTCGCATCTCCTGTCTTCCTGCAAGGAATAAAATGAGCCATTTTCGACAGCCTATCAACAACAACAAAGATAAAGTCAACTCCTCGCGGTGTGCGTGGCAATCCAAGCACGAAATCCATGCTCAAATCCTCCCATATAGCGTTTGGAATCAGGAGAGGTGTGTAAAGACCCGAGTTATTCATGCTTCCCTTTGTTTCTTGACAAACACGGCAATGTTGTATGAAGTTAGCAATGTGTTTTGTCATTCTCGGCCAATAAAACCTCTCTTGCAACGCTGTCTGCATCTTGTCACGACCAAGATGAGCTAGAAGAGCTCCACCATGCATTTCCCACATCAACTGATCTCGCAAGGACGTCTTTGGAATGCATAATTGGTTTCCCTTCATCAGGAAGCCATCATGCAAGAAATAGTCATCCACCCCTCGGCCATCCTTGCACTTGAGCCATATTTCACCAAAATCTTCATCCTTATCATACTGGTCACAAAGAGTGTCAAAGGCGGTGACAATTCCCCTCAATTTCTTAAGTAAGACAACCCTCCTACTTAATGCATCCGCGACCACATTATGCACTCCAGACTTATGCACGATCTTAAAAGGGAACTTTTGCAAGAATGAACACCAACATGCATGCATGGGTTTACTAAGCTTCGTTTGATCAAAAAGGAACTTCAATGCTTGATGATCAGAATAGAGCACGAATTCCTTACCAACCAAATAATGTTCCCATGTCTTGAGAGTGCGTACTACGACATAGAATTCCTTCTCGTAGGTGGTCCACTTTTGCCTGGCTTCGCTTAACTTCTCACTGAAGTAAGCTAATGGTTTCTTCTATTGGGACAGAACTGCTCTAATACCAAGTCCGGATGCATCCACTTCTACCTCAAACAACTTGGAGAAATCTGGCAAGGCAAGCACGGGCGCAGTGCTCAACTTCTCCTTCAGTATCTCAAAAGCTTGCTCAGCTTCTCCTTCCCACACAAAGAGGACTTTCTTCTTCAACAACGAGGTAAGTGGGGTGGCTATCATGCTGAAGTCTTGGATGAACCTCCTATAGAAGGTGGCTAATCCAAGAAAACTTTGGCCTTGACTCACGTTCGTAGGTGCTGGCCACATTTTGATTGATTCAATCTTTGTCTCATCGACATGAATGCCATCCTTCCCTACAATGAACCCAAGGATAGAAGGCTCCCTTCCAAAATATGCATTTCCTCAAGTTCATATAGAGCTTATTGTCTCGGAGAACTTGGAACACAGCCTTCAAATGCTTCAAATGGTCCTCCTCAATCTTGCTATAGACCAGGATGTCATCAAAATATACCACCACGAAGGTGTCAATGAAGGGCTTCAAGACCTGGTACATTAGTCGCATGAATGTACTCAGAGCATTTGTGAGGCCAAAAGGCATCACGAGCCATTCGTACAAACCATCTTTTGTCTTGAATGATGTCTTCCACTCATCTCCTAGCCGAATTCTGATTTGGTAGTATCCACTTCGCAAGTCAAGCTTCGAGAAGATCGATGCACCACCAAGGTTATCCAACATGTCATTCAGCCTAGGAATAGGGAAACGATACCCTATTATGATCTTATTGATTGCATGGCTGTTTATACACATCCTCCAAGTGTCGTCTTTCTTTGGTACAAGAAGAGCTGGAACACGGCAAGGGCTTAAGCTTTCTTGTACATTACCTTTGTTGAGAAGGTCTTGAACTTGCTCCCTCATTATTTGATTCTCTCTCGGAGCCATCCTATAATGTGGTAAATTAGGAAGTGTAGCTCCCGGAATGAGATCAATCTAATGTTGGATGTCTCGCAAGGGCGATAATCCCTCGGGCAAGTCTTCATCTACAACTTCCAGAAACAACTTGAACAAGTTCACGATCTGATCAGGCAAGACACCCTTCTCATTTGCTTCATTGGAGGAAGTATGCTTCATAATCAAAAGCTCACATATGTCCAAAGCTTCAAGATCATCAAGAAATTCACGAGAGAAGGCAATCATCATTACCAACTACATGGTACTATTCAATTGTACCCTTCCTTGTTTTGGCCTTCCAGGAAGTAAGGTGAATTGCTTGCTCCCCTTCTTGAGCTCGTACGTGTTCTCTCGACCTTTGTGCACTGCCTGGTTATCAAATTCCCATGATCCTCTAAGCAAGATGTGGCATGCATCCATTTCGAGGACATCACACTCCACCAAGTCCTCAAACTTGCCAATCTTGATAGGAACTGTGCACTTGGATCTGACCTTAAGTCCTCCTCTTGAACATACCTAGCCAATAGAGTAAGGCACGGGATGTGGTGTAGCATGAAGTCCAAGCTTTTCTACCATCTGTTTGCTCACGAAATTCTCTTGGCTCCCTCCATCAATGATCACTTCACAAACCTGATCACCAACAAAGCACTTTGTACGAAATAGATTGTTCCTTTGAGTTTCATCTTTCTTGGTGGAAGTTAGAGCTAGCTTCCTCATAACTCCACAATATTCATCATCTCCTTCTGATCCTCCTAGATCCTCTTCTCCACTCTCTGCCACTGGTGGGCAAAGATAGGCACCTTCAATCTCTTCATCTGAACCCTCCTTCTCGCAAAGTGTTGTGAACTTGCGTTTAAGGCAGTCGCTTGATATGTGCCCCATTTCGTTGAATTTGAATCGAGGTAGTGGTAGCCTCCTTCCCCTTTCTTGATTCAATTGCGGGGGCAAGCTTGCTAGGAGGGGGTCTAGCATTAGTTACTTGAGGTGTACTCTTCTCCACACCTCCTCTTGCATAGCTAGAAGTCTGGCCAGGCCCGGAGTAGTGCGAAGAGAAGACTTTCTTCCTTTTTACGGCAGCTCCTATCTTTCTTGCCTTGGCACATGCATCATGAAAGTAGAGAAATGTGTCATACTCCATCTTGCTCTTGATCTCAAAACTCAGTCCATCAACAAATCTAGCGATCATCTGATCTTCGTTCTCCTCAACATCATTCCTAGATGCTAGCCTTATAAACTCAGAAGTGTACTCATCAACAGATCTATTACCTTGCGTGCATGACAAGAATTGCGAGTACAACGTCTAATGATAATCCACGAGGAGGAACCTCGCACGTAGGGCCAGATCCATGGTAGGCCAGTCCCTGATAGAATGTTCGCCTCTCCTTCTACGCACTTCTTGCTCCTTTCTCCACCATACGGCAGCCCCGGATTCAAGCTTGAATGCTACGTAACTAACCTTTTGCTCCTCGGTAAGGTCCATGCAATCAAAATACTTTTCCACCAAGTCCATCCAGTTCAGAAAACCTTCCACATCCGCATCACCATAGAATTTCTCTATGTTCATCTTGAATGGACGATCTACCCTTCTCACATACTCCTCCTCTCGGTCTTCCCTTCTCGTAACTTCCCTTCTTGCCCCTCTTCCTCCATCACCTTGCCCTCTTCCTCTGGCTCCTTGAGCTCCTCTTCCCCCTCTTCTTGCGTAGAGAGTAGCATCAGAATCAGCCTCATATGCATCCTCCTCCTCTAGTGCCATAGGTAGAGGGGGTTGCATTGCAAGATTGGCAAGCTGCATGCGGATGTCCAAGATGGCAGCCTCCAAGTTAGTGAATGTTTGGTCCATATTTTGTCGAGGTGGATCTGGATCGGTCATAGTTGCAACGGCTTTTGGTGGTGCTAGGTTTGGTTTTAGGGACACAAATCAGGGGATTACGTAGTCCTGTTGATCGGATCATAGATGGGGTCTCTCGCAACTCTCTGTGGTTATAATGTTCCTCACTCACTCTCTATCACAATTTCAGTATGGGAACTGAAATGGATCTCACTCAAGCTCTGATACCACAACTGACATAGCAAAACGAAAGCTAAACTAACTAAACTTGATGGATGGTTGATAATAATGAAAGATAATAACCCTAACCTGCTCCTCACGAAGCTCAGCAAGGGGTTTGCTTGAGACAAGCGACCAACTAGGGCAGATGCAAAAATTAGTGCAAATCCATGCACGGTTCATGCAAGTCCATGCACGATTCGGTAAGCTGGCTTACACTCAATTTCTTGATTCAAATTCAACTATTTGATTATTCATTTCCAAATGTTACAAATAGGGGGCGTGAAATCAGGAGACATTAAGGCAAGGAGTTAAAGCTAAAACCCCTTCCTCTTCTCACACGTTTCTATCTTTAACCCCGCTACTAATTGGCATTTACTACGTCTTATTACAAATGGAAATTAAGACAAAACCCAAGAGTTCAAATCTGGACAGAATTAAATAACACATAAAGACAATTAATGCAAGCTTGCCATGCATACGTACGCCTCTTCTTGACTTGATCAGCTTGCGTTCAACTTGCCTCCTCTTATTATGGTGTCCTACGCCAAGTATGGTCATTTTATTAAAGGAAGGGGTAAATCAGTTGAATTAACTTGGAAATTTTTTATGAATGTTTTTGAATGTAGATTTTTAAGTAATATGTATGCTAGTCTTATAAAGATGTTGTTGAGTTGTAAGTAGGTTAGAAGTGTACTCGATTAGTAGATCAAAATTAAAGATAAACAGACAAGACTAGACCTCCCTGATGAACAAGTTTCCCAATTTTCTTACCAGGACTAAAGTCAATGATCTCGATGGCTAGAGAAATGTTCTTCCTTTCTTATCTTGAACATATATTTGTGTTGGCCCAATTGGGGGAAAATAAGATTAATTTCAATCCTAGGAAATCTTGTGAGTATACCTGAGTTCCTAATGATCAAAGTCCTTTATTGCCAACTTATGCTCAATCTAGTTATAATAAGGATGGAGGTACTTAGGGAATTAAAAGTGCAATAGGTGCGGGAAGGAATGTGGCCAATTTTAATCAAACAAGAAAGCCCTTGGATAGAGTTAAATCACAGAAAATGAAAGAGAAGAGAGCAAGGGATTTGTTTTTTGTGCCCAAAGAGGAGTGTAGTGGGACACAAATATGCTCAAAGAGGCAAATCCTTTACGGTAGAGACTTCTAATGATGAGGAAGAGGTTCAGGAGATTGGGGATAAGGAGGAGGGTTTCAACTACAAAGAGGATGAGAAAATTGATGAATAATTCTATTTGGACATGCTATTATGGGAAGATCTTGTAGAATTACAGGACTATGAAAATCAGAGGAAGAGCTTGTAGACTTTATTCTTATCAACTTAGGGAGCGCACATAATTTTTTAGATTATGGGATAACCTAGGAGTTAGGTTGTGCAATTAATGACCATAGGACCATGATGGTGAGGGTTGCTAATTGGGGAGAAGCTCATTGCTTGTAGATTTGAAAGAATTTTTTATGGGAATTATAAGGCATGACTTTTTCTATAGATGTCATGTTACTAGGTCTAAGTAATCAAGATATAATACTATGTGTTCAATAGCTTGAAACATTAGGAAGGATTCAATAGGATTTCAAGCTACTTCAAATGGAGTTTCAAGTAGATGAACATAAGATGGAGATGAGGGAAACAAGAGAAGTGTGTTGTGAGAGAGTACTTCTCAATAAAAGGAAGATCAGATTGAATTCTACAATTTGACCCTATTAAAGTTCTTTTGTAATGTCAAAGAGGAAGATGAGGTGGAATAGGAAGGAATTCAAATTATTGAGCCTAAACAACTATGCTATAAGCCCTCTACCACGTTATACTAATAAGTGTTGCTATCTAAGTTGTTTTATGATTAAGTTATAGAAGTACTACTTTTACGCACTTCGGCTTTAGCGTTGCTTGGTCCACTAAGCAAGTACTTTTATGAGGATGGTTGTCGCTACAATTTTAGTGTTATGCTTGAGCATGCTAGAGTATTTTAAAACCTTTAGACAATCCTTCACTTTGGTCACTTAGCATATTTTTAAGATTTTGCAAATTTAGTCTCGGGTAAGTTAGGCAGATTTGACCTGCTTGGGAAGAATGGCCATAACTTTCTCATTTCTAACCCAAATTGGACAAGTGAATATGTTTTGGAAAGCTAAGACATAGATCTACAATTAGTTAGACCAACATTTGTTCAGATTGTTATTTGAAGAAGGTCGAAATTGAGCTTGAAGTTACTGGATTGTCATTGGATGTGGAATAGGCATTCAATCAGATTGTGTTAAGTGTTTTACTTTATTTTGAAGTAAAGGGACAAGCTAGGCTTGAAGGGAAGTCATTCAAGACCTATATAAGACACTTATTTCACTTAGGACAAAGACAAACATAAGATAGACACCAGAGAATCGAAAGAAGAAAGAGAAAGAAGCAAGGAGGTGAAAGAAGAAGAAGCAGATAGGTCAAAAAAGAAACGAGCGGTAAGTGGTCTTAGGCTCAGATTTAGACTTTTTGATTTCTACAAAGTTGTAGATGACAGAAAAATCTATTCCATGGTATATTTACTTTGTTGATTTGATGAAGTATTGAATTCAGGAGGTTTGTTTTATGTTGGATGTGTGAACTGAGTCTCTGATTTGAGTAGTTTGAAGGAGAAACGACTTTGTGACTTGATTATGTTAAGAGATGAGTTGATTTTTGGATATGATGTGATGAAGGACAAATAGAGGAGTCCTGTTTTGGTGGTTTCGTGGATTGATGATGATGTTAAAGTAAAGGTGGTTGATTATGTAAGCATGTTGATGGAGTAGTTTGGAAGTATTGTTGGAATCGCTGGAAGTGAGTTACTTGGTTGGTTTTAAGTGAGAGTTTGGCTTGAGTAAGGATTGCCATGAACTACTTGAAGCATGTTTACAGTTCTTTAAGTATAGCATGGTTACATAGTGTTTATATGTTCTTAGGAAGTGGACAACTGATGAGCCGAATCGTATTAGGACATATAAGGTTTATGATCTTGGATAAGGTTAAGGTGAATGGATAATAGGTTCTTGACAATCATTATTTTCATTTGCTATCTATATTCTTTGTTATTTTAAAACTAGAAAGTGAATAAGCTATGCCTTGTATCTTAGAGCTAGTCCATTGATTACCTCATCATTGATCCTACTTCGTCAAAAGACCTTTATTTGCGATCGTATTCCTTGATATGGTTCATAATTATTTCTATCATTATCCTATATGGTTATGTGCCTTGTACGATGTTAACATTTACCCTTATGTTTATGAGGTCTTTGGGACCGTTTGTGGTATGCATTAAGCCTTTGAGACGTATGCCATGTGTCTTGCTCTTTGGGAGCATCTATGTACATATGACTTATGTTTATGTGGTATTCATGCTTGTGTAGCATTTATGCCTTATGTTGTATTTATGCTTGTGTAGCATTTATGCCTTATGTTGCATTTATGCTTGTATAGCATTTATGCCTTATGCTGTCACGTAATATTTGGCTCATGGCTCATAGCTCATACCTCTTAGTTCATGTTCTATATTATGTATTTTACGACCAAATGTAAATATTATGTATTATGATTCATATGAAACCAAATATGACCCATTGGCATTCTTTAACCTCATGATACTTATTATCTACTCACTAAGTTTGTCTCACCATTCTTTCTTATTCATTTTACAGAACTTTAAATGGTGATCTTATAGAGCTTTTGTACAGTCACGAGAGCTTGCCTACTGAGGTCAGGCCTACTAAGATTTTTTTTGGATATTGTGGATTTCTAGTGTGTTTTGATATAGTTGATGATGTAGATCATTGTATAGTTGTTTTGAAGTTTGTTGTAGATGATGTATAGTTATGAGTTTTGCGAGCGTGTTTAGTTATTGTATAGGTATGCTAGGCTAAGGTTTACATTTATGAGGCTTGCATGGATTTGATTAAAGTTAGTTTTAGTCAAATTCTTGCGCCGGTCGTGACCAACAAGTTACGGGTCGTGACATATGCGATCACAAGTTCATAATATTCTATTAATAAGGGTAGTAACTGGTGAATTTGAAGCACTATGCAAAAAGACACTGTAGAGTAGATGGTGAAAAAAAATGTTACAAGTAGAGATTATTAGGCATAACTATAACAATTTTGCTTTATCTGTTATATTGGTCAAAAAGAAGGATGACACTTGGCAATTTTGTGTTAATTATATGGCTTTAAATGAAATTACCATTAAGAATAAATATCTAATTCCTATAATTGAGAATTTATTAGATAAATTGGGCAGAGCATATTTATAAGATTACTTTGAGAGCTAGTTATCACAAAATCATGATGGATTTAATAGATGTGCATAAACTGCTTATGGAAGTCATGATGGCTCGTATAAGTTCTTGGTGATGCCTTTTGGGAATTTAAATTTGGTGGGGATTAAAAAGATAGTGTGCCTATATTGGGACTAACTTGTGGACCATTAAATCTCTCTAAAAAAAATTAGATTTGTTGGTTTAAAAACTATTAAGGATATTTTTAACTTTTTGGTAAACAATAAAATCTTGCTTCTCTCCTTATTAATTTCTTTTCCTTTTTTCTCTCTTCTCTTCTTGTCTTTTCTTTCTAGACTCTCTAAATTCTCTTTCCCTCTCTCTTTCCTTCTAGTCGACAACCTCCTCCTCCCAACTGAAAGCTGGGCCCTTCTCTGATCACTTCCAATGACCTTCTACCATCCAACAGTCGGGGGGCCTCCTAAATTTCTTCATTCACGGTGATTAAGGTTTTTGCGTTTGGCTTCTTTGTGATATTGATTTTGGCTTATATGTGATACTAGTTTGATTTGTAGGTGATACTAGTTTGTGTTGTATGTGATGCTAATTTGTTTTGTATGTGACACTGGCTTGGCTTGTATTTGATACTAGTTTGTATTGTATATGATAATAGTTTGACTTGTATGTAATACTGGTTATATTATACATGTCATTAGTTTTAGTGTGTGATGTTGTTGATTTTAGGGCTAAATGTCACTAGTTTTTGTATGTGGTATTATTACTTTTAGACTACATATCACTATTTTTTGTGTATGGTATTGTTAATTTTAGGGCTAAATATCATCAGTTTTGTTTACGGTGTTCTTGATTTTAGTGTCAAATGTCACTGATTTTGTGTTTGGTGTTAGTTTTTTTAGGGCTACATGTCACTGGTTTTTGTGTATAGTGTTATTGGTTTTAGGAATGGAGAATTGAATGAAAATATCTATATAATTACTAAGAGAGCTATATCATAAAAAGCTACAAATGTAAAGTTTACAAATTGATGAGATTAATTTGTGGCCTTAATTTATAGTACAATAATGTCATATAATTTTAAAATGATAGACAAAGATCATTGTTTCTATTTGAAATTTTTGAATAATAAGTTTGTCATTATCACATTATAAGTAGATGATATACTCATAGCTGAAAATAACAAGGAATATCTTAATGAGCTCAAATTTTATTTTTCATCCAACTTTAAAATGAAAGATATGGGTAAAGCTAATTACATTCTCGGAGTTAAAATTATGAGAAATTGCTCGAAAAGGCTATTACCTCTTTCACAAGAGACATATATCCATAAAGTAGTAGAGTAATTTAATTGTAATAATAGTATTCCCAAATTTGTCCTTATTGTTAAAGATGATGAATAGCTAAACAGAAAAAAAATATATGATGAAAATCTTTAATGCTAATGCAGTTGGTTGTCTAATGTGCATAATATTTTATACAAGACTAAACATTTGCTATGCTGTTGGTATAACTAATAGATATCAGTCTAAAACAGGTCAAGCACATTGACATAGGACCATCTTGCAATTGCCAACTACATGCCTTTGTCCTTGTCTTGCCTAATGGAGAAGGTTGCCTATTTTGGAAGCTTGCCAATTCACACAAGTTTGATCAGGTGTGGGACTACGCATGGAGTTGCATGGGGATACATGAGGGCTACGTTAATTTTCTGATTAAACATTTACTTCTTGCTTCATGTGTAATAAGTTGAGAAACTCATTTTGCCTTTTCCTTTTCTGTTGGAAGCTGAATAAGGCGACCATTGATTGTCAATTAAAAGGGATGGTTAAAGTTGGTAACAGCCATAGTTAATGGCCTAACCATGCCTCCCTTAAGTTGTAATTCCAGCATGCAAATAATGGCAGATTGAGAATTTCCAAATTGAGACTTGTGTCCATAATTTGAACAGTGCGACCGTGTAAGGGTGCGACCCTTGTGATTGTGTCTAAATTTTGCCCTAGCTAGCCGTCCTAAAATTTAGGACCCCTTGTGTTTGATCGACGGCAGTTGTCATGATACACAAGTTTACCCTTTGTTTCCATACCTTCGAATGAGTAAACTTGTTCTAAACGTACCAAACTAAAACACATCGTGAAGATCCATTGGAGAGGGTGAGAGAATTGAGTGAATTTGAATACAACTTGGATAACACGCATCTAAGCTGTGTCAAGTGGAATTAGAGCTAGAGTTGAGATCATCTCAATTTCTAGATTGAGTGGTAGGAACATTATAACCACAGTGAGTTATGAGTGAACCCCATCCACGAGCTGATCCATAAGACTTCGGATCACCTGATCCAAACCCTGTCTAACCACTTAGCACCCCAAAAAGCCGATGCACCATGGCCGACCCTAATGATAACCCAAATCCTGATTTGAGGCAAAGGTTTGCTACTTTGGAGGCTGCCATCTTGGAGATACGCACTCAGCTTGCCAACCTCGCGGTGCAACAACCTATAGGACAACCCCCTCTAGCTGAGGTATGTAATAACCAAGAGGATGAAGAGGACGTGGATTCAGATGCGACGTTGTATATGAGAAGAGGAGGCCAAGGAGTGAGGGGACGAGGTAGAGGAGTTGGTGGACGTGGTGAAGCAGGCCGCGTACCTCGTAGAGAAGTTCATAGAGAGGAGGATCGTGGAGATGATTATTATAGAAGGGTGGATTGACCCTTTAAGATGAACATAGAGAAGTTCTATGGAAATGCTAATGTAGAGGGTTTCTTGAACTGGCTTGACTCGGTTGAGAAGTACTTTGATTGCATGGACTTGACTAAGGAGCAAAAGGTCAATTACGTGGCCTTCAAGCTAGAATCAGGAGCTGCGGTTTGGTGGAGAAAAGAGCAAGAGTCTAGGAGGAGAGGTGAAACATCCATCTGAGATTGGCCAACAATGGAACAAGCCCTCCGAGACAGGTTCTTACCTATTAATTATCATCAAACCCTTTACTCTCAATTTTTGACGTGCACTCAAGGAAGTAGAAGTGTTGAGGAGTATATGTCAGAATTCATGAGATTGGCTGCAAGGAATGATGTGGAAGAGAACGAGGATCAAATGATAGCTCGTTACATTGAGGGTCTCAGTTTTGAGATAAAGAGTAGAATGGAGTTTGACACTTTTCTCTACTTCAACGATACATGCTCAAAAGCAAGAAAGATAGGATCAAATGATAGCTCGTTACATTGAGGGTCTCACCTTTGCGCTCCAATGGAAGAGAGTGGAGATGAGGAGCAAGGGATTTTAGAAGAGGAGGAAGAATATTGTGGGGTATTAAGGAAGCTCGTGATGACCGCTACCAAGAAGAATGAGTCACAATGCAAAAATTTGTTTCGCACCAAATGCTACGTAGGAGGTGAAGTGTGCGAGGTGATCATAGATGGTGGCAGCCAAGAAAATTTTGTGAGCCGCACCACCATGGAGAGACTTGGCCTAAAAACCATTCCACACCCTTTTCCATATTCCATTGGGTGGATCCGAGCTGGTGGAGGCATAAAGGTTAGTTCGAAGTGCACAATTTCTATCTCAATTGGGAAGTACTCGGACAAGGTTGAATGTGATGTGTTGGAGATAGATGCGTGTAACATTCTGTTGGGAAGACCTTGGGAGTTCGACAACAAAGTAATTCATAAGGGTGAGGAGAACACTTATGAGCTAAAGAAGGGTGGAGAGCGATTTACTTTGTTGCCAAGCAAACCGAAGAACGTAAAAGCTCAATGTAACAGTGCCATGCAGCTCGTTACTATGATAACTTCGGAGAAAGTTTTCAAGAGATCCATTAAGGAGATGGGTGGATGCCACATAATGGTGGTGAAAAAGGGAGTTCCAGATACAGAATGGCATGAGGAAGATCTCTCAAAGGCCGTGCTTGAAATATTGGAAGAGTTTCCTGAGGTGGTTTTGGAAGACTTGCCAAAGGGGCTACCTCCTGTTCGTAATATTTAGCATAGGATTGATCTGATCCCAGGGTCCATGCTACAAAACTTGCCTCATTACCGCCTCAGTCCCATAGAGAATCAGATTCTTAGAGATAAAGTGCAAGAACTCTTAGACAAGGGTTTCATTTGTGAGAGTTTAAGTCCATGTGGTATTCCTGCCTTGTTGGTGCCAAAGAAAGATGGCACATGGCGCATGTGTGTAGATAGCCAAGCCATCAACAAAATTACCATTGGATACAAATTTCCCATCCCGAGACTCAATGACATGTTGGACAATCTAAGCCGATCCAAGATCTTTTCCAAGATTGATCTAAAGAGCAGGTATCATCAAATAAGAATCAGGCCCGAGGATGAGTGGAAGACCGCGTTTAAGATGCAAGATGGCCTGTTTGAGTGGCTTGTAGTGCCATTCGGACTCACAAATGCTCCATCTACATTTATGAGATTGATGCACCAAGTGTTGAAGCCATTTCTAGACAAATTCGTGGTGGTCTACTTCCATGACATATTGGTGTATAGTTGATCAGAGTTGGAGCATGTTGAGCACTTGAAGAAGGTTTTCATTGCACTACCAGAGAATGAGCTTAGTACAAACTTGAAAAAGTGTGTGTTATGGCAGAGGAAGCTCTTATTTCTTGGATTCATCATTGGTGAAGATGGAATTCAAGTGGACCAGAATAAGGTGGAAGTGATTCAGAATTGGCCAAGGCTAAAGAACGTGACTCAAGTATGAAGTTTTCTTGGCCTTGCTGCTTTCTATAGGCGGTTCATCAAGGGGTTTAGTGAGCTTGCTTCCCCATTGACATCATTGACCAAGAAAGGCATTGCTTTCGAATGGAGTAAAGAGGTGGATGACGCCTTTAATGAGTTAAAGGAGAAATTGAGCTCAACCACCGTGCTTGCATTACCTGACTTTGGAAAGGTGTTTGAGGTTCACATGGATGCTTTTGGAGTAAGGATCGGGGCCATGCTTTCACAAGAGAAACGTCCCATTGATTACTTCAGCGAGTAGTTAAGTGAGCATTGTCAAACTTGGACAACTTATGAGAAAGAGTTTTACGCTCTTTTTCGTGCATTGAAGACTTGGGAGCATTACCTTATTGGCAAGGAGTTTGTCCTTTATTCAGATCATCGAGCTCTCAAATACCTTCATGATCAATCCAAGTTTATGAGCCAAATGCATGCAAGATGGACCATGTACCTTCAGAAATTCCCTTTCAAGATCATGCACAAAAGCAGGGCACAAAATGTTGTTGCGGATGCTCTTAGTAGGCAAGTTACAATTCTAACAGAATGGCGAGGTCGTGTCACTTCTTTTGATGAGCTCCGAGAGTTATATGAAGGAGATGCAGACTTTGGGGACGTTTGTAGCAAGTGCAAGGATGGCCGAGGTGATGGAGAGTTTTATGTGCATGATGGCTTCCTCATGCGAGGTAACCAACTTTGTATTCCTTGAACTTCATTGCGTGAGCATTTATTGTGGGAATTTTATGGTGGTGGCCTTGGGGCACATTTAGGATGTGACAAGACGTTGGCTACTGTTAGTGAACGTTTCTTTTGGCCTAACATCACGAAAGAAGTTGCTAGATTGGTGAAGCATTGTCGTGTATGCCAAGAAACTAAAGGAGGAGTGCACAACACGGGTTTGTATATGCCGTTGCCTGTTCCATAAGAAATTTGGGAGGATTTGAGCATGGACTTTATTTTAGGATTGCCACAAACTCCACGTGGTGTAGATTTCATATTTGTTGTTGTTGATAGGTTGAGCAAGATGGCACATTTCATACCTTGCAAGAAGACCTCAGATGCTCATGGAATTGCTCGATTGTTTTTCAAGGAAGTGGTGAAACTTTACGGTGTGCCGAAAAGCATTACTTCTGATCATGATGTGAAGTTCTTTGCCACCTTTTGGAAGACCTTGTGGATACTTTTTGATGCAACACTTCAGTATAGCTCAACCGCGAATCCACAAACTTATGGGCAAACAGAAGCCACGAACTGCACTCTTGGAGGCTTGCTTCATAGCCTTTGCCATGACAAGAGAGGCAATGGGATCTTGCCTTACTAATTGCGGAGTTTGCCTACAATGACATGGTGCACAGGTCCATGGGTCGCTCTCCTTTCTCTTTGGTTTATACCAAAGTGCCTAACTTGCTTGTTGATGTAGCTGAACTTCCAAGGCCAAGCAAAGCTAACACTTCAGCTTTGGAATTTGCCAAGCATGCCAAAGAAGTACTTGAAGCCGTGAGGAGTAGGTTGAGATCCACCTATGCCAAGGAGAAGGAAAGAATAGATGCACATAGGAGGGTACAAATATTTCAACCAGAAGAGCAAGTGATGGTGCACTTTAGGAAGGAACGAATGTCGGCCAACATGGGAGGAAAATTGCAAGCCAGGAAGTTTGGTCCTTTCAAGATACTAAGGAGAATCAGTGACAATGCGTATAAGGTTGATCTTCTAGAGGAGTATGGTATCTCCAACACCTTCAATGTTACTGATTTGACACCCTATTTTGATACCTTCCTATTGCCATCTAAGTTAGCTGCTCGGGACAAGTAGAATTCTAAGGAGGGGAGGATGACGTAGGACCGTCTTGCAATTGTCAACTACATGCCTTTGTCCTTGTCTTGCCTAATGGAGAAGGTTGCCTATTTTGGAAGCTTGCCAATTCGGACAAGTCCGATCAGGTGTAGGACGTGCGCATAGAGTTGCATAGGGATGCATGAGGGCTACGTTAATTTTCTGATTAAACATTTACTTCTTGCTTCATGTGTAATAAGTTGAGAAACTCATTTTGCCTTTTCCTTTTCTGTTGGAAGCTGAATAAGGCGACCATTGATTGTCAATTAAAAGGGATGGTTAAAGTTGGTAACAGCCGTAGTTAATGGCCTAACCATGCCTCCCTTAAGTTGTAATTCCAGCATGCGAATAATGGCAAATTGAGAATTTCCAAATTGAAACTTGTGTCCAAAATTTGAACGGTGCGACTGTGTAAGGGTGCGACCCTTGTGATTGTGTCTGAATTTTGCCTTAGCTAGCCATCCTAAAATTTAGGACCCCTTATGTTTGATCGACGGCAGTTGTCATGATACACAAGTTTACCCTTTGTTTCCATACCTTCGAACGAGTAAACTTGTTCTAAATGTACCAAACTAAAACACATCATGAAGATCAATTGGAGAGGGTGAGAGAATTGAGTGAATTCGAATACAACTTGGATAACACGCATCTAAGTTGCGTCACACATTGGAAAGCAGTTTAAGGAATTATGAAGTACTTGAATACGAGTATATAATATTCATTAGTTTATCAATTTTAAGACCTAATATTGAGAGGCTTCACTGATGCTATTTTGACTAATGATATGGAGGAGAAGAAAGCTATATCTAGATATGTCTTCATGCTTAACGGAGGTACTAGTTTGTAGAGTACCAAGACAAAAACATATTTCATTGTCAACTATGGAAGCCTTCTTGCTTAACTTTAAGAGAAGTTCTTATTAAAGTGCGAGATTTATAATAATGCAAGCATCTGTTGCTACATTGTATTTTTTGTAAATTCAAATGATAAGATATAAATTGAACTTATCATTAATCTGTAAAATATTGAGTATGATGCTGAAGTATGATGTTTGATTGTGAATTATTTGC
The DNA here is from genome assembly GCA_012979155.1 of Hypericum perforatum. Taxonomy (NCBI): domain Eukaryota; kingdom Viridiplantae; phylum Streptophyta; class Magnoliopsida; order Malpighiales; family Hypericaceae; genus Hypericum; species Hypericum perforatum. Next base: position 53,464 of record SOPF01025610.1, read on the forward strand.
ACTACTTTTATCAAAAGAATGAATATCATAAAATTATTTATGTTTTCGTGGTGTGAGACCAATTTTAAAAACTACTTTTTAGATACAATATTCATATGACTAACAAGGCTGACTAGAAAAGCAGGCTTTATTACGATGGAAGAAATATCTATAAAGAAGAAAATTCATCATTGATCACATTCTTCATTTTCTTTATTCAGTGGCGTGCACCTATCGTGTTGAGAGTAACACAATATTGAACATGATTAAATTCTTTGAAATCACATATGCAAATAATAGAATATGAGATGAGACCTAGGATAAGACATACCTTATGTAATGAAAACATCGAGATGCTACCATTTAAGTAGCCTCTGTATGTGCTCTTCAGTTTAGCTATGTGTACTCAATATATAGTGGTCGTACAAAATTTGTGCTAAACAAAATTTGAGACATTGTTGACTATTTTCAATAATATATGAGTGAGAGATGTTTGACCTATGGCCTATTAACACCCATTATTGGAAAAAATGTGACCACAACCATTAGGCCCAAAAGACATTAGAATTTAAGCCATGTGATGCAGACGTGGCAGACTTGTGGCGCAATGTAGCAAAGCTATAATGTAGCTTTGCCACGTGAAAAACACGTGGTATTAAGGGTGAGCAAAAAATCCATTATTCGTAATCCGAATCCAATATTCAAATTTGTTTCGGATTCAGACATAGATAATTTTAGGGTAAATTACCCTCAGGTCCCTGACTTATGGCCATTTTTGTAGTAGGGTCCCTAGATAATTTGAATTAGATATAAAATCCTTACCTTTTGAATTAATATTGGTCTTGGGTCCCTAATATAATTGAGGATGATATCAAGAATTTTTTTATTACTACAATGACTAAAATATCCTTTAATAAAAAAAAACTCAAAAGACCATGTCCGATTCCGACAAAGTCCACTGCCCTTTCAACCGACCAACTTAGGAATTACTCATCAAATTTCCTAAATAGAAAGCGATCATTAATTACTCAGGTAGAAAGAGAGAGCGAAGCAAGCAATTGTTAATTTTTTAATCGATTCTGAATAGGGAGAGATGTTCAAGAAGATGGGTTTTCTTGGCGAGGGCTCGTTCGGCGTAGTCCACCTGGCGCTTAGCCCGTCTGGTGCCTTGTTCTCTGTGAAGTCCTTGCCGTTTCACATGTCTTCCTCGCTTCAGACAGAGAGGCGTATCTACGCTAACTTCTGCAACTACCCGAAGATCATCCAATGCATTTGCGACTACGTGACTGTGGAGGAGGAGGGGTCCCGCCGGACGAGTGAGAATGAGGTGAGGAAGAAGGAGGAGGAGAGTGAGATCTGGCGAGGAAGTGAAAGAAAAATGAGGAAATGGTATGAGTGGGGCCCAGTTGTGCGAGTTGTTGGAGAAATTGGGGTACAAAGGAGCGGACGTCGTTCTGATACGATGATGCTCGACCCGTTCATCTCTGCCAGTAATAAAATGTGTCCATCTTGGGGTTGGTTAAGAGCAGCATGAACCGAGCGGGCTGGGACACGACAAACTCACCAAAGAGCAAAGACGACGGCTTTACGGAGCAAGTCCATTAGGATATGGAAGTCCACGTCATAAGGGGTTGTTCTGCTGTTGATTGCCACCGTCGAGCCCTAGTATCACCTTCCTTCCAATTTGGATTTGGATGTGTTCTACTATCGAGCCCTAGCTCTAGTATCGTTAGATTTTGATTTTGGTCTGACGATTTGGATTTAGATGTGTTCCGCTATGGGTTGAAGGATTTGGATGTGTTTGGTCTTAGGTTGAAGATAGAATTTTTTTTATTATGTAGGGGTATTTTAGTCATTTTAGTGATAAAAAAAGTTGCTGACATCATCTTTAGTTATATTAGGGACCCGAAACCAATATTAATTCAAAAAATAAGGATCTTATATCTAATTCAAATTATCCAAGGATCCTATTACAAAAACGGCCATAAGTCAGGGACCTTAGGGTAATTTACCCATAATTTTATGTTCGGATTCGAATTCGGATAATCCAAAAAAATTATTCAAGATTCGAATTCAGATAATCCAAAAAAATTTTACCCATAATTTTATGTTCGGATTTGAATTCGGATAATCCAAAAAAATTATTCAAGATTCGAATTCAGATAATCCAAAAAAATTATTCAGGATTCCAAAAAAAAAAGAAACTTTGGATTATCCAAATATCCAAAATATCTAAAACATATATATATTAAATTATAAAATTAAAAGTGTGTGTTTCTAGAGACTAGACATATGGGCCAATTCTTTATTAAGTTAGAAAATAAATTAAAAAGTCTAATATTTTTACTAAAAGTTAAAGTAGTATGATAGACAAAGGGATCCCAAATGGAACGATTTTGAGAATTAGTGATCAAGTCTTCAACTCCAAATAAAAAAATACTTTCAACCCTAAATTAAAATATCCTAGTCTACCAGCCAACGAAGAACTTGAGGATGACAATGATTTTTTTACTTACAACTAAGCTATTTTAATTAGGATTAAATGATTAATACTGATAGATCAAATGATTTCACTATTACGATAAGATGGTTTACTATTTTATGTTTAAATTTTTTATGGTGTTACGATTTAGTAGTTTAATATATACTATGACAAAATTATTTTTTTTAATTGTGATTAAATTATTTGTAGAGGTAGTTTGAGTGATTTTATTATTATGATAAAATAAGTCATTGTACTATATTCAAATAGTTTACATTTTGATTAAATAGTTTCTTATATATTATTGAAGGATTTAATACGCGATTAACGCATAATCGCGTGTTAATCCTCCGCGCAACCAACGTACAAATACGTTAAATAAAACACAACTTACTTGTTGTAGCATGTTCCCGAAGGACTGTTGTGACGAGGTATTGCTAACGGTTAGTTCACGATCACGAGCGAATCGGATACGTGAACAGATTTCCACGAATGGCCTTTATCCGCAAATATTAGATCTATAGGGGCCAAACCAAAATTTGCCCATTTTGTGTGTGGATGTGTCTGGCCGAAATTACCAAATTAATCACTAGCTTCTTCTCCCTTTTATAGGGAAATCCCTGGGATGCCACCTCATCCCTTTGGATGACCAAGCAATAATTTTGCTCGGTCATTTTTCCAAGTGTCAAAACTTGGATAAAAAAGGCTGCTGGGCTATTTTAATTGGGCTCAATAATGGGTGACTAACACCCAAGTCCAACAATTATAATAAAATTTATTCAATTAGAATTAAATAATTTATAGTTATAGTTCGAATTGTTTCACTAATATGATTAAATAGTTTATCGTGTTTTGTTAGAATAATTTATGGTATTAAGATTAAATAGTTTGTTATATATCATGATAAATAATATATTCAATTAAGATTAAATTATTTGTATTGGTACTTTGAATGATTTCAGTATTACAATAAAATAGTTTACTTTATTATGTTCGAATGATTAAGGTTTTTGGTTAAATAGTTTGCTATATATTATGAGAAAATAGTTATTTAAATATAATTAAATTATTCATTCTATTAGTTTGATTGGTTTTACTATTACGATAAAATAGTTTACATATTACATTAGAATGATTTATGGTATTAAAATTAAATGGTTGGTTATATATCATGAATTTTTTTTCAATTAAAAATAAATTATTTGCAATGATAGTTTGAATGGTTTCATTATTTTGATAAAATCATTTGTTTAGTTATATCAATTGGTTTGTATGGTTATGTAAATTGATACACCAAATTATATCGAATAGTTTGTGTAGTTGTCCAAAATTATTTTTATTGAATGATTTGTCTAATTTTGTCAAATAATATGTCTTGTTATATAATTTGATATTATTATTATGATTTTTTGAGATAAATTTGTTAAATATATTTAAATAGTATGTTTGTTTATGTCAAATAGTATAATAAAAAGTAAAGCTCATCCATATTAAAATGAAATTTCTTAAAAAAATAAAAAACTAAAGCAAATTAATACCATAGTTTTAAAAAATACGATCCTACCCTGATGGTCAGGCTGGTCGGACTGCAAACCTTCTCACCAAGCATTCTAGTTTAATAGGTTAAATTGCGTGCCTTGCAAACTGGATAGAATCCAGTCAGATCGGCTAGTTCGATCAGATGTTTGACCTGCGTTAATCCAATTAGTAAGGTTAATGGCAAATTTATAAATAAATGAATTTGTTAATGTCAAAATGCCAAAAAACCTACCTACAAAGTTCGACAGCCTCCTCTTCTAAAAAAAAGTTCGACAGCCTCCTCCTGCCACAAACAATATTAAACTCTTTACATTCACGAAGAAAGGTATACCGTTTGTTATTTTTGTCGTCCTTTTTATTATTCAAATGATATGCACTTGAGTTTGTCCTTAAAGTAATTTTTTTTGTCAAGTTTCTGTCCTTTTTCATCAAGTTTCTGATTGGTCTAGTGTATCTTGGCTCGGACCACCCTAGTCTCCTAATTTGTCCTGAATCAGTTATCATCGAATTGATTTCCAAATTATTGTATCTAGATTCTTGACTATGTTTTTGCTTGCTTGATTAATTGTAAATAGGTGATAGATATGTCTAATTTAGAACCTTCTTTTCCTGAATCGGAAGCTGACACTCCAAACACAATAAGGCTTCATTCCAAATGTGAGATAAAAGAAGGATGCGGCATGAGAATATGCAATTTCACTTCTAGTTTTGGGTAGGCCCTCAATTCAATGCACCTTTTGTCAAAAAGTTATTTATGGTGGAGGAATTTATCGATTCTAGAACCACTTGATCCAAAAAGCAGATGTTGAGATAAGCATAATGGTTCCCCGTGATGTACGAGAACAATTTATGAGTATACATGATGAGAAGATGAAGGAGAAGTCAGGTAATTTTGAGACCTTGAATACTAAGGAAGTTACAATGCCAATTCCTTCAAAGAAAAAGGTGTTGATCCAAGTTTTCAAAAGCTTTTTAAGAATGGTATGTCTGTCATTCTCAACCAGATATTAAAGCTGCTTTGCAGAGTAAGGAAAGATACCATGAAACGGATTTGGCTATTGCAATATGGTTTTATCATTGTGGAATTTCAATGAATGCTCTTAACTTGCCTTATTTACAAGTAGCTATTAATAAGATTATGAGTATGTGCCATGAATATACACATCTAACATATCATGCTTTGTGTTGGGTTGCTCAGGGATGCCAAAAAATCAGTAGAGTTGATTCTTGAGGGGTACATAAAAAGTTGGTAAGACACAAGGTGCACAATTATGGCAGAGGGTTGGATAGATAATAAATAAAGGTTATTAATCACTTTTATGGTCTCTTGTCTTAAAGGGATTACATTTGTCAAGTCTGTTGATGCTTCGAGTTTTATCTCAAATGCTCAAATACTATGCAACTTGTTTTTTGAAATTGTTGTGTGGGTGGATGTTGATAATGTTGTTCAACTTATGATTAACAATGGAGCTAACCATAAGGCAGGTGGTAATCTGTTGAGTGAGAAATATATGACTATTTTTTGGTTACCTTATGTTGCGCATTGCATAAATTTGATATAAAAGGATATTTGTGAGATGCCATTGATGAAACTGACAACTAATTTAGCTTCTAAGATTACTGTCTTTGTGTACGATCACAAAATTTACTCTGAATTGGTCGAGAAAACGTCTAGGTTAGAATGAGATTTTTAGACCTAGAGTTACACGCATTGCTAAGATGTTTATTTCCCTACCAGTTTGCATGATCATAGGCTTACTTAGAAGCTTTACTTATATTTCTTGATTACAAAAAGTATTTAAAGACAACAAAAGGTTTAGAAGTGAAGCAAATTGTATGTGATTATAGATTTTGGTCTAATGCATTGATTGCTACAAAGTATATGGCTCCCTTGATATATCTTTTACGTATATGTAATGTTGATGATAAACTTGCAATAGGATATGTGTATGAGGGTATGCATAGGGCACACAATGCCATGAAAGACATATTTTAATGCAAGAAGAGACTTTACAAACCTTATACTGATATTATTAAGACTAGGTGAAATAGCATGTTTTGTCACTATTCACATATTGGCATACCAATTGAATCCATCATTTCAGTATGATCAGGACAATTATTGCAAGAAGTAACTTGTTATCCAAGCCATGCTTGATTTCTCATCGCTACAAAAGAAGATAGGCAAGGTAGATTAGAAAAAGCTATATGTTGAAATGGAGCAATTCAAAGATCTTAGGTTACCATCTTTTGCACATGAAATTGCATTGGAAATGTCAAAGTCTCTTTGTCTAGGTAACTATAAATTTCTTCATATTGTTTAACTTTGGTTTAAATAGAAAGAGTTATCATTCTTTGATATTATTCTTAATAGATACATGGTGGAAGTCATTGGGAGGGACTACACAAACGTTGCAAAAGTTTGCAATTAGATGCTTCAGTCAAATAGCTTCTTCATCAGGTTGTGAACATAATTGGAGTACATTTGAGTGGATTCATTCAAAAAAGAGAGATTGACTAGAGCATAAAGACTACATGACTTGGTTTATATTCATTACAACTTGTGCTTACGAGACTGGTATGAACTTATGGATTATGAAGTTATCGACAAGATAGAATTTTGATGAGTACCTTATGTTAAGACTAAGCGATGCTTTTAATATTTTAGGTACATCCATTCACTTAAGTCTTACCATCTTATTGATTATAAAATCGTCGATAAGACAGAATTTTGGATCATCGAACAAGATCCCAAAGGAACTATTAGTCGAGATGAATTAGAAAATCTGTTAGAAGAAGCACTAATTTGTGCTCAAGAGCTAGATGAATAACTAGAAGTACATTAATTTTCTTCTACAGGTTTGTATTGTTTTCTTATTATGATATTGAGTTGTTTTTTAATATGAATAACGGAATATTGTCTTATTCTTCTTTTTAAATGTGATGTGTGAAGTCGGTATTACGAGACTTCTTGGATGGATTGGGACTGAAGATTAATTAGCACCACTAACACCACGATAAGAACCTCAAAATTATGACTAAACATGTTATCTTTCATGTTTGCATTTGAGTGATATTTGGTGTAAAACAGTTGTAGAATTTTGGATGATGATCTCACTTTTGTTAAACATATTATATTTAAAATAAAAAAATAAATTCAATTCAACCAACAATAACTCCGATCAGACCAGTTTGGCTGGAGATCTTACAGAAATCTGTTTTGATCTCTGGGTCATCTTTTAAAACAATTATTAATACCAAGAGGTGAGATGCTTGTGTGAAAGCTCTTAGTTTTACTCTCCTTTTGGTCCGTGCCACGCCCATGTCCTTTAATATTTTTTCTTCAGATTATTTTACTCCTATCTATCATATTACTGGCTCGTTCTGGGTAGTGCCTTACAACACCAAATTTAATCCCCACTCTTATGCTAGCTAACCCATTCACATTTATAAATGAACCTAAAACTACAAGTTTATAATTAAAAAAATTGAAAAAGTCCATAAACAATCCTGAGGTTTCAATATTTTTTTAACTCAAATTTTCTGCATGATCAGTGTAAATTATAACCTTCGAACCAAGCAAGTACGGTCTGAATTTGCCACATGCGTAAACAACCACAAGCATCTCTTTCTCTGTGGTTGTATAATTGAGTTGAGCTCGTGCTAGTACTCTACTAGCATAGTAGATGACATGGAGCTTTCCCTCTTTCTTCTATCCAAGCACACAATCCAAAGCGAGATTACTTGCATCACACATTAATTCAAATGGAAGTTTCCAGTCCGGTGATAAAATCATGGTAGGTGTGATAAGAGCTTTCTTAAGAGCATCAAAATGCCTTAAGGTAGTGATCGTCAACGTTGAAGGATACATCCTTAACTAGCAAATTTGTTTGAGGCTTAGCAATTAGAGAGAAGTTCTTGATAAATCTTCTGTAAAATCTAACATAATCCAGAACTGCTCTAACTCCTTTAGCTATGGTTGGTGCATCCATTTTCTCTATCATCTCTGTTTTAGCTCTATCTACTTTCATACCAGCTCTAGAAATCTTATGCCCAAGGACTATCCCTTTGTCTACCATAAAATGACATTTTTCCCAATTGAGCACAAGATTCTTTTCCTTACATCTCTTCAATACCTTGTCTAGGTTGTCAAGAAATGATCAAATGAGTCTCTGAAAATAGAGAAGTCATCCATGAAGATTTCCATAATCTTCTCGTTCATTACCAAAAGATCAACTCCATGCAATGTTGAAACGTTACTGGGGCACAACTTAATCCAAAAGGCATTCTACGATATGCAAAAATACTGAAGGGACATGTGAAAGATGTCTTCTCTTGATCTCTGGAATATATTGCAATTTGGTTGTACCCACAGTACCCATCCAAAAAGCAATAATAAGAATACCTCACAATCCTTTCCAACATTTGATCAATGAAAAGGAGTGGAAAATGATCTTTTCGTGTGGCGTTATTTAATTTATGATAATTAATGCACACTCTCCATCCAGTTACATGTCTTGTCGAAATGAGTTCCCCTTCCTCGTTGATCACAACTGTCATTCCCCCTTTCTTAGGAACACAATGGATTGGGCTAACCCATTCACTATCCGAGATCGGATAGATAATTCTCGCTTCGAGGAGTTTTATCACTTCCTTCTTAACAACCTCCTTCATGTTAGGATTAAGTCTCCTTTGTTGGTCTACTCTCGACTTCACTCTATCCTCCATGTGAATGTGGTGCATCATAATTTTCAGGCTTATCCCCTTGATATTAGATATTTGCCAAGCAATGGCTTTAATCTGTTTGTTCACAACTATGAGCACTTTCTCTTCTTCTTCCTTAGTGAGCTTATTCAATATAATAATCAGTAATATCCCTCCATCTATTAAGAATGCATATCTCAGATGCGAGGATAGCTCTTTCAGTTTTAAGGAAGGAGCTTTCATAATCGAGGGCAGAGTCCAATATTTCAAATAAATTTCGAGCTCCTCAAGTAAACCCTTCTTATCAATTTCCTCCTTTACTTCTTCTACAATATCCTCATCTTTTTCCTTCTCTAATTCTTTATCCTCAACACTAGAGTTCTTTTCCTTGCAGATCTTGAGGATACACTCATCCACCACATCAATTTTCATGCACATCCCTTCATCAAGAGGATGTCGCATAACACTTGTCATGTTAAACTCAACCTTCTCGTCTCCAATTCGTAGCACCAATTTACCATTATGCACATCCACCAAAGCATGTGCTGTGTTGAGGAAGGGTCTGCCATAAATCAGTGGACAGTTCTTGTCCTCAGAGAAATCCAGTACCACAAAGTCAACTGGGAAGATAAACTTGTCACTCTTCACCAAAACATCCTCAACCACACCAAATGGTTTCTTAATAGTTTGGTCCGCCAATTGGAGAAGCATAGAAGTTGGCTTAATTTCACACAAACCTAGTTTTTGAAATGTAGACAAAGGCATCAAGTTGATACTTGTGCCTAAATCACATAGACATTTTGAAAACTCTGTTTCACCAATGAAACACGAAATTGTAAAACTCCCCAGGTCTTTTAGCTTCATCAGAAGATTTTTTGAGATTAGAGAGCTATAATTTTCCATAAGGGTAATTATCTCCCCATCTTCCTATTTCCTCTTCTTAGTGGCGAGTTTCTTTAGAAACTTGGCATAGTGTGGAACTTGATCTAGCATCTCTAAGAAAGAGACACTTATTTGTACGTTCTTCATTTTCTCCATGAAACAGAGAAATTTCTCATCCATCCCCGACTTTCGCTTTACCCTCTGAGGATAAGGTAGAATGGGAACCATTGGTGGTAGTGGTACGTAAACTTCTTCTTCCTCCGCAACTTCTTCTTGTAGGACCTGTTGTTTGCTTTGCTTTTCACTTGAGTGTTCGGATTATCCTTTGTGCTTGATCCGAAGTGTACTGATAATTCGCATGTTGTTTCAGGCACGGGCCAACTGTGTCTGACACAGCTCGCCTTACGAGCTCGTTGCACAGCCTAGATATTCTTGGCATCTATGACATGCACCTATACCCTTTTGTGCGTGCCAATGTTCTTTGTGCAAAAACAATGGCGCGCGCCACTCCTCCTTGGCATGCACCAACACTCAACAGCAAAAGCACAGAGTAAGTCCGGTTTTGTCGATCCTCAGGAAATTGATTGTTAAGACTTCGTACTTAGATTCCAAACTTGATTAGGAGTATATTATGATGTTTGGTTTGATTAGAACACGAACAACCTTCTAGATTAATGATCTAAAGATTTAAACTAGTTAAAAGTCTATGAACTACAAAACACCAAACTACAATCTGGTTTAGCAAATTTAACTAAAAGTGAGTTGAGTACCATTGAAACTTATGTAATCAAGCAACTCAAGGGGTTTATTATGCTCTTATTATGATCTGAGTGTTCCATAAGCAACAAATCATTAGCAAAACTTAAACCAATTACATGTTCTTTCGACCCCAATAATCGATATAAACCAAGCTAAGATCAAACTTTAGTTATCACTCATTGAACAATTAATTACTCAAGTAGATTTCTCATTCATTAAGCAACTAATCATCTAGTTATTCTTTACATTAATTCCATCACCTTTCGGCCTCAAGTTTTAACTAAGATCATAATCATGGATAATCACAAGGTTTTATCACAGCCAACTAGTCTAAACTATTGTCAAAGGCAAGAACTAATCATGATCATAAACTATGTGAAACCATAATTAAGCTTTAAGTTCATTAACTAGAACATAAATCTATTAGTTTTTAACCCCTCGAATTAGTTGATTACATGTTAGTTCCTAGGCACCAAACCCACAGAATTAACTACTCACACATGCTTAAGCAAAAACACAATATACACATCAACATACTTAAGCATAAAAATGAATCAAAGTAAAGAGAAGAAAGCTTACCAAAGGTATTCAAGCTTCCTTTCTCTTCCTCAAGTCCAATCCAGAGAGTTGAGTTACAATTCGTGGCTTCCTTCTTTCTAGTTCTCTCTCTCCCTCTCTCTAAAAATGTCATAAATGTCACTTATTAGCTAAAAGTCAAAAGTCTTTTCTAATAAAAACTTAAACTAAGTTAAAAATCCTAATTACTCTCCTCCTTGTCTCGCTAATGTGTCTGCCATAGCTCCCCAAGTGTGTCATTCTCGAGTGCCTTAGCCCCAATGTGTTTGCCAATAAGAAAAGCAAGTGGAATGACCAATTATCTGTCATTGTCTGTCCCTGGCACGCGCCAATAGCATCATGGCGTGCGCCACTCGTGTCGTAAGCCATCGTCAGAGTGACCTCTCCTCCTCCGAGTACCAATGGCACGTGCCACCTGTGCCTGTGGCATATGCCATGCCTTGGCAGGCCTTGTTCTTCTTGCTTTCGTGAGCTCCATCTTGCCTATGCCTTAGCACCATCGATCACTCGTCCTCCTTAAGTCAATGAATAAGCCCCTAAAGCCACAGAAACACGATGAGAAATAACAAACACAACTAAAAATCACAAAGAATGAAAACTAACACAAGATAACTAAAAAATCAACTAAAACAATCTAAAAACTCTAAAATAATCCTAAGAAATCAACACAAATAATGAGTGTTTTAGGCACTCATCACACTCCCACACTTGAATCATTGCTTGTCCCCAAGCAAGACTCTCATATAGACAAAAAACTAAACAAAAATCACATAAGAACACACAAACACATAATAAGGTAAAAACTTGGCATGACTAGATCAAAACTTAACTTCACTCAAAAATATCAACTTATATCAAAATCCCATCATAAACCTAGTTAGTTCATCAATTCAAAGCACAAAACACTACGAACTAGTAGACACCTCGACACTTTATTGTTTAAACAAGTGTTGACTTTATGTAAAAGACACTAGAAGGTTAAACTCTCGAGGATAGTAAAGTGTTTCACTCATGTAGTGTGTATGGTCAACTTTCCTATCACTCGCATACAGGTCAACGTCTCAAAGTATCCTACATCCTACTCAGCATTATCTAAAAGTCACAATGGTTGTCAATAATCGGGGAACTTTTTCATCGGGTTGTAATGGAGTTGAAGGCAGGGTGAGATAAAAATGTATGGATAGTGGCTTAACCACCCAATCCGAGGACTCAATACAATAACTACAAAATCACTCAAATATGCTAAAACATTCTCACTAAGTATATAAAAGTAAACGCCCCAATATCTCAATGTGCTAGTAACGAGAAGCCCAAGATTTGCCTAAAAACTTATGCTTATTCAATTTCACATTCTTTTTCTTTTCTTTTTCTTTTCTTTTCACCTTTTTTTTCTTTTTCTTGACTTTCTCTTTTTCTTTTTTTTTTACATTTAACACACTATAAAAACTACACATGTCTAGGCAAACTTGGCTTCTCAAAATGTCATGTACCGTAAAAACAATCCTAACCATATACCCCAAGTTGGTTTTAGATACCAACTACTCTCAATACAATACATCCCCAACATGCGCAACCTATGTGTCCTCGAATCAGATGGTCAAAGGTATGGATGGTGATAGATAATAGGCTCAAAGTTGGCTTCCTTATATAAGATCAATAAAAAGGCTCAGCTCAAATGGTTTTACGCAAACGGTAATAAAGGATTTTGGCTCTAAGGCTCTAGGCTCAAATATCAAAGAATGCCTCGTCTTCTCACAACTTCCACACAACCTAGACCATGATAAGTACTAGTAGGATGCCTCGATTAACTAACACTAGTATGCACCTCATGAAAAATAGAGATCGACATCTCTTCCATCGGCTCAAATCTTACAAGCATCGCTCATAAATCTTCTAGTCTAATCTACATAATGAAACCACTCGTTTAAACAACCAAGTATGAGGTTTCTACCCATTCCTAGGCTTTGTGCTCGAATTAAATTCTTAACTAAGAGTTTGATAAAATTCTAACACAAGTTGAAAATTTTTAAGGGAGTCAAATTTGAAAAATTCATGCCAAGTCTAAACCTAAACAACCGAGACACTCTAAATCAACCTAAAAAGGAAGATTCCTAGAAGGAACCTTCCCCCACACTTGAGTGACACATTGTCCTCAAGGTGTCTAAATCACATAATCAAAAATACAAAGAACACACAAAAATAAAATGCAAGCATGCAAGTAATAAAGATAAACAAATAAACACACTCGACAAACCTAAATGAAAAATCTAACACGAAAAGAAGCAAATAAATAAAGAAATAAAAGAAAAAGGTAAGGAAGTAGGAGCTCTCTATCAATCCTGTGCTGGATCCTGAGGTGGTGGTGGTGGTGGTGGAGACTGTGGTGGAAAGAAGAAACCACTTCCAAAGTTCTCGACCCAATACCGCATCCATGCTACGTGTTCCCGCTGCTCTTCCCTAAAGGTGCACTACTCCTCCCGCTTGGCCTGCTGCTTTGCCATCTCTCTATCGTGCTCCTCATAATATCGATCCCAGTTCATCTAGTTGGACACTGCATAATCCTGCACTTGCACCTGCAAGGCAGTAAATTGGTCACATAAATAGGAAAGCTCACCGAGGTAGTCTCGACCCTGATGGCTCGGCTCGGGCTCATTGGGGCCTTGCTGGCTGGGATCCTGCTGACTGGGCTCCTTATCTACCCCCTAGTCCTGGGCTAGTAATGGAGGCCTTTGCCTAAGCCTCTCTTGAATTGCTGCCCGGCCTTCCCATGCCTTGTACCGATATACGTCTTCAACAGTGCTTCTTGATTTTGTCTTTGTGATGAGCTTGCTGTGCTGAATCCTGGTAATGTTGATAACCAATGGTCTTACAGTTATTCCTCTAAACTCTGCAAACTCATTAGGAAACACATGGCCAGCAATGCATGTAATTATATGTGCAAGGTGAAGATGTCTGGGTCTCTGAGTGATCATCCGTCTAAACACATCTAAGATCATCATCCATGTGCTAAACTCCTCAATATGGAGCAAGCAATAAATAGCTTACATCTGCAGACATAAAACCTTCGACTCTTCCCACTGCCTACTAATTGTCAGACTCATGAATCGATGTACCAGTGCAATGTAGGGGGCCCTGATCAGGGCATTGGGTGCACTCCCAGACTCATATCGCTCAAAATTGGTGAGCTCATGCCACTCTCTATGAGCATGCGAAGGGGGCAAAAAATCTAATGCCAATCCCCCAGGTTGAAACTGAAATAGCACCACAAATTCATCCTCCTCCATAGTGAATTCTTTGCTAAAAAGCCTAGCGGAGAAGGATATCGTTAAGAATTCACAGCTTAATTCTTCTATTCCTAGAACTTCCTTATTCATAAAGTACTTCCATCCAAAATCTCTCAACATCCTCTTCAACTCCCTCTCTAAACCCAATTTCATCATATCGTCCATATCAAACTTAAAGTAGCTTATACTTTCTATCTTAGAGGATTGGGTGTACCTCCTCCCTTCCCAATCATGAAAGATCGAGAAAGGAGCATTGTAGCGGTCGGCGATGTCCAAAAGTTGATGAGCCTCCGTTAGTGGTGAGGAAGTCCTTGCCCTCTTGCCCTTTCTACTTGCACGGCTTGTTCCTTCTCCTCTCGCCATGGAAAATGCTCGAAAAGTAGTGGGTTTTGCTTGGGGAAGGTTATGGAAGAGTGGGCTTGTGGGGATTTGATGTTCTTGGGTGTTTTGAAATTTGGGAGGGAGTGAAAGTGAGGAAATGGGTTTTGGCCGAGAGGTTTATAGCCTCTCTGCCATGTATTGGCGCACGCCAATAGTACCTATGGCGCACGCCACTCGTGCCTTAGTGCACCAATTGCGTGTGCCACTCGCAGATGGTGCACGCCATCTGGTTTTTGACTCGGTTTTTCCTCGTTCTTTTGTCATATATACATACAACATTGAAATTAAACACATACTCAATACTTACAAATAATTTATACTAATTTTTTTTTTGTTTTCTATTTTTTATGATTTTTTTTTGCTTATATTTATGTTGTGTTTCTGGAAAGCTTGAAAACCAGATGCTCCACTCTGATGGGTCATACTTTGAGGAGGTCACGACATATTAGCACAAAGCTTAAGGAGGTCACGACATATTAGCACAGTTTGACTATATGGAGTTCCCATTTTGATAATCTCCAATCAAAGGACACACTTTACGTCTGACTTTTGGAAGAAATTCCAAAATTCCATGACTACTCACTTAGATTTGAGCACAGCTTTCCATCCTCAAACAGATGGACAGTGAGAATGGACAATCCAAATATTAGAGAATATGATGCAAGCATGTGTGATGAATTTTGGTGGAAGCTAAAAGCTTTATTTATCTTCGATGGAATTTTCTTATGACAATAGTTATCAATCTAGTATTCAAATGGCACCTTATAAAGTATTATATGGTAAGAAGTGTAGGTCTCCAATATGTTATGATGCCATTTGTAAGAAGCAACATTTGGATCTTAAATTCATACATGAAATAGTTGATAATATTAAAGTGATTCGAGAATGCCTATTGATAGCTCAATGTAGTCAAAAGTCATATTCAAATAAGAGAAGAAAAGATATTATGTTTGAAGTAGGTTCCAATGTGTTTCCCAAGGTATCTCCGATGAAAAGGATCATGAGGTTTGGCAAGAAAGGTAAACTGAGTTCAAGATATGTAAGACCATTTGAAATTCTGGAACGAGTTGATTGAGTGGCTTATCGATCAGCATTACCCCCTATATTCTCAAATATACATCTAGTGTTTCATGTCTCCATGCTTAGATAATATCTACACAATCCCTCCCATGTGCTAGATTAGCCAAATATGGAGTTCCATGATGATCTTACCTATGAGGAGTAACCTTTGCAAATATTAGACAGATCTTCCATTTGTGAAACTAGATTGGCAAAATTATTCTCCTAAAGAAGCTTCATGGGAGTTGAAAAATGATATACAAGAGAAGAATCCAAAGCTATTTGAGTAACACAGTACATACTTCACGGCTTTAGTAACTTCGGGGATGAATTTTCATAAGCAGGGGGGAGAATTGTGATAACCTCAAAAGTGGTTGGTTGATATTGTGCTATCTACTTGAGAGTTGGGTTTTGAAAGTGAATCTAGATGTACTTTAGTCTTCTTTGCAAGTTGGTTTAAGCTTAACAAAGTTTATTCAAAGAACTTCCAAGTTTCATAAAGTTAGTTGGTCTAATTCGGAATGAAATGATGTTTGTGTAGTAAATTGAGTACCATGTTCTCAATTTTGCTCTAAATGATATAAATGAGTATGATTCTGAATCTAGACACATAGAGTTACAACTTAGCCCTGCACAAGTTTGGTCTGAGATCAAATGAAGTAGGTAAAAAACTAGCTGGAATTTGGACCTTTGGGATTGTACCTTAAATTATAAGGAACCAATCATATTTTACTAAGGTTAAAAGTTATATAAGTAAGTGAACAAGGTTACTAAATAACTCACCAGCTGCCTTCTATACTAAGGAATGTGATAGAAGAGGTGAGAAACTCAGAAGATAACCTCAGACCGAAAGTTAGAAAAAAAAGAGAGAGGGCTAGAGGAAAGAAAAAAAAGTAGGTGAAGAAAGATGGACTTGGTAGGTCATCTTCTTCTCTGATTCAGACTTTTTGGAAGTCAACAAAATTGTAGAAGATTGAAATACCTTTCTAATGGTGTATTATATTTGTTATTTGGATCAACGGATCAATAAAAAATTGGTTTGGAACTACCTAGCAATTACTGAGGTAGAAAGTTGAGCAAGGGGAAGAAGAAAGACTTGGTAAGTGTATTTAGACTCCGAATTAGATTTTGATAGTATGAGACTGATTATAGAAGACTTCATGAGATTTTTGGAATTATATCATGTATCATACTTGGTTGAAGGAAACGAGCTAAACATCTTGTTGAAAGTGAGACTTGCTAACTGAGTTTAGAGTTGAACAGATTCAAAGAGTAAAATTTGGTAACCTATTTTTGGGAATTTGAGGTTCATTGTGAGACTCTTGAGTTTTCAAGAACATGTAGGAGAGTTGAGTTTAAGTGATATATTTTCTTTCGTTGAATTTTGTGTATTTGACATATTTTCAAATGTTAAATTATGATTGAGCTTACCATGTGCTCCTTTGATGTTTGGTTGGTGAAACAGATTATTATGTGCACTTTTGAACATGAGTGAATTGTATACATAGAATATATATGTAGGATACTTGGTAATGAACTAAGTATTTAAAGGAATTGAGCTACTTGGTTGTGTTTGGATGATTTTGAGATGATGATTTGTGAGTGTGCCTAAGTTGGTAGTTTTGAAATGTTGGAGGTAGATTGATTTTTGAAAGCCAAGAGTTAACCTTATTTTGTGATTGGAATTATTATATAGAGCTTTCAGAGGTTGAAGGAGCTTAAAGTGAAAGGAGTATTCAATTTGGGAACCAATGCTATTGAGTAGTGTTTGTTTGAGTAAGCCAATGGAACTTGATAAATTTGGTTGTCTGTTGTTTTGTGTATATTTTAGAACTTGATGATGTGCATCATATACATATGGTGTTGGTCTATGATACGTTTGGACATACTTTTGAGTGATTTGTGATGCGTATGATATTTGTGAACAACTGCTAGATTGCTAGCTCGAGGCTGATTAGTTACGTCTGATGGATATGATTCTTGCATGTTTGTCATTTGTTTGATATGATATGTATTTTTGTGGGAGAAATGGACAAGATTTTCCATACTAATTGGGGATGTTAGTTTATGAGATCATAGGTTAGGGATATTACTAGTTTACATTTGTAAGCTAGCTTCTGTTTGTGTATGGACGGAGATTTTATTGGCATTTGGATATCCCTTGTGTAGTCAGAGGAAGGAGCCTTTCAAAACTTGTTCATGGCTCTATGTCTGTCTACATTTGTGTTTTGATACTATGTTAGCATATGGTCAACCATAACTAATATATTATTATCCTTACTAAGTATTTTAAAATGCTTACCCCTTACTATATTATCTCAGGTTCTCAAAGATATTAGTATGTCTAGAGTTTTTGGAGTCCGTGGTATAGGCCCAACTTTTTCATTTGAAGGCTACTCTTTGAGGTCTCCACATTGTGCCATGCTTCTCCTTCTGTATAGATGCTCCACAATAGTAGTATTGCTTTTGAAATTTTTGTTGGTTTTTGTTTGTAATTTGTCTTTGACTAGGTTTAATTGTTGTAAGATGATTTGAGGCTTGCTAGACCCATATTATGGCATTGATATATCGTAGATTCTAGTAACGATCATCGATCTTAGTTTGGGTGGTGACACCTAGTCATCTTGATTGAGCTCATTCAAAATCCTAAGTCATGACGAGCTCTCCGGATCCGACATCTCTAAGCTTTGGGCCTCATAGTTGCTGTTGGCTAGCGGGTCAGAGCTACTCAGCTCCTTGTACAAGATATTTTCATCGACGCTGGAAACAGAGGTCAGAAAGATAGTAAAAAATATTATCTCTATTTAGTATTCTTTTAGTTCAAATGTTAAAGATGTTGATTTTTTATTTATTTGTTTAAGGATATAAAAATTATTTTCATGAAAAAAATCAAAAAATAGGTGTTGATGTCATCGAAAGATCTCATTCCAATCATTATAGATCAAGGACTATAGACTAAATTCTCGATGTAAATAATTTACTCTCGATGTGAGAGCATCAAAATGTTAAGAGCATAAGCATAGACTTGAAAATAATTTATTCTCGATGTAAATTTCATGAGTTGTGTTTAGTACACTATTCTTTTCACAGATTGTATTTTTTCAATTTTTCTTATTTTTTAATCCAATTTAGTTTAATATAATGATTCAGTACTATAATCTAAATTTAAGCTGCAAGACAATTTAAAGTACTATAATCTAAATTTAGTTACCTGTGAAAATGCATATACTATTTCTTATAGAATATTCAATCTTGAACATATATAAGTTGCATCATGAATATTTTAGATGCATCTATGAAGTAGTTCTTGTCTTACTAATATGTCATAATGAATTAGCTTTATTTGGATAAGGATTTAAACCTCATATGATAATCAACCTTTGACCAAATATAGAAGAGAGTGGGTGAAGATATATGCTTTTGATTTCATGACTAATCTACCTTGGTCCAGCTTTATGAAATTAAATTCCTCACCTTTTCATTTTGGCTTTATAGAACAGAGGGAGTGTTTTCGGGTTCAGTTTGTTGGAGTTGTTGATTAAGTGAGATTAAACTTTGTCAGAGTTCATGATTTACAGCAACAGAATTTCAAAGTCAAATAAAGTTTGCCTTTGTTTGTTAAAATTTAAATGTTATCTTCCATTAGTTTATAAGACATGGAGTGAAAGAAAGTTAGAGAAAGATGATTAACTTGAGTCATTTGTCTAACCTTAGGTTTTAACAAAGTTAGAGATAGGTTCTACCACCAGTATCAACCAAATGAATTCTATTATGAAATCAGGTCAAGGATCTAGTGTGGGAAAGTTTCCAAGCGTCATTGAAATGCATGTCACTAGATGGGAGAGAGAGAAAAAGGGGAGAGCAAGAGGAGGCCCATGAATGTCATGGGTGGGAGAGAGAAAATGGGGGCAAGAGGACTAATTCTAATTAATTTTATTGTCATTTTATTAATTTTAATGTAACAATTTATGGTAATAATTTTAATTTTAATATAACAATTTATGGTAATAATTCTAATATTAACCATACATCTCATTTGGATAAAAGAAAGTACTCAAGAGGTAGAGCAGACATTGCAAGCACCCCACAGAAGGCAGATAGAGGTCTTGCACTCATGTCAAGTTTGGTCTCTAAGAAGGCATAAATGCAAGAGAAAGTTGTTTTTGGTCAATTAGGGGAAAAGAGACCCCTGCCCAAACTGACATTTGAAACAAAAACAACCTCAAGGAACCCAAAGGCTATCATGCTCAAGAGGTAGACTAGACATTCCAGGTCACCTAGACATCCCATAGAAGGCACGTATAGGCCTCACCCTCATATCAAGGTCGACCTCCAGGAAGGCACATGCACAATACAAAGTATCTTCAACTGACTAGGGGATAAGAGATCCTTGCCAGAACCTTTCTTACCTGAGGTCCTTACAAAGATACAAAAATAACATCTTGAAAGAAAGGTTCAAGCATAAAGACAGATCACAGAAGACCTTGAGAAGTTA
Organism: Hypericum perforatum; assembly: GCA_012979155.1. Lineage (NCBI taxonomy): Eukaryota > Viridiplantae > Streptophyta > Magnoliopsida > Malpighiales > Hypericaceae > Hypericum > Hypericum perforatum. The sequence continues at coordinate 73,604 of SOPF01025610.1, forward strand.
TTAGAGGATCACAAGGCTAGACTCCAAGAACAAGAGACTCTTTAAACCCTACCCTTAATGTGACATAATGCGACTATCAAACAAGGCATATAAGTCCAAGATAATGTCCTGGATCTTGATAGAAACAAGGTATAAAAGCCTGATGACAGAAGAGCACAAAATAAGGGGTTAGACAAGAGAAGGCCTCTTATAAGAGAGGATTAACAAAAGGGGTCAAACAAGGGAGGATCTTTTAGAAGAGAGGAGCAGTATGCAGATCTGAAGATCCTGAGCTCAAAGAGGTACATACCCAAGAATAAGGCCAAGGGTCCTTCTAAAGGTAATCCAATTGAAGAACCACTTGTTAGGAAGGATGAGAAGAAGGTAGTTGCAAGCTACACATTTAAGATGAGGGGATTCTGAGAAGCTGAGGTTACATACTTTCCCTGAGATAGATGAGGAAGACAAGATAAGCTTACCTAGCCTAGAAGAGGAAGACAATCAATGCTTAAATGAGACTCCCCGTAGTAAAGAAGAGTACATGAAGATGTGCCTGAAGGCATGCATAGTAGAAGACTAAGAAGACGAGAGACTGGCACTTAAGGATAGTATGAGTAAAGTCGTTCTAAGTGAAGGAGAGCAAGACTTAGAGATCAACATAGTCTTCACCTTACAAGCTAGATTTGGGCCAAAACAGGGACATCCTAGCTACCTAGATAGAGATATTAGAATTTGGAGACAAGGCTTTGGTAGACCCAACAGTGGAAGAGTTTAGCAACACTGTGATGATAGCAAGGTCAACCAAGAAGATGTGTGAGCACCTTAAGCTGTTGTACATCTTGGCCCACATCTTTGACAAACCAATCAATAAAATCTTCATGACAATAGGGTAGTCATGAATATTATCCCTTATGCACTCCTAAAAAAGCTAGGAAAGCAAAATAAAAAGCTATGTGCAATTAATATGATGATTATCGACTTCCCATGCAAGGCAACTCGATCGTTGGTAGTGTTTGTTACCAAAGTCACAATAGGATTTGTGACTTATGAAGTCCTATTCTCCATCATCCAGGAAAAAATGTCTTACAATGGCCTTTTTGGAAGGCATTGGATCCACTCAAGTCAGGTCATCCCATCCTCTCTCCACTAATTTCAAATCCAATGGATGCCAAATAGAAAAGTGGAGATAGTGGTTGTAAATGAAAATCCATTTGAAGCAGTGACTAACTGTGTTAAGGCATCCTTCTATGACGGGTCCATCATGCCAACTACCCTTACACGATGCAATGTGGATGGACAAGTCGTAGGCTACACAAGCTCGATTGAATAGGGAATTACCCTTTCTGATCAACCACCATAAGTTATACCAAAAAGGCAAGCCTTTAGGCTTTCTTTTCGAGAGTAAAATAGAAGAAGGAAAGCAAACTAGGTGGTCAGAGTTCTACGCCATATCACAATATAAAGTGGCCAAATTTGTCTTCAAGGACAACGACCAAGACCCCACAGAGACACTAAGATGAGTAACTCATCTGGCCCCAAACAAATTGGATATTTCCAAGGCTGAAGTGAAAGACCTATTAAAAGAGATATTACTTCATTCTAGCAGAGAAAACTGGTCAATCTTCATTAGTGAACGACTTTAAGCTAACTACGACTGTGAAAAATAGGTGTAAAAGAGGTGAGTGGATACTTGGGATGAGGTCCTTTAAACAATCTTTGCCTACACAGAGGTAAAATAATGACTTTTGCCTACACAAGGGATAAAATGACCTTCACCTACAAGAGAAAAATTGACCTTTGCCTACTCAAAAGGTAAATTGACCTTTGCTAACCAAAGAGTGAAGCAACCTTTGTCTACAGAAGGTTTATTACGCCTGTCAAAGGATGAAGCAACTTTGTCTACAAAAGGTCTTTTATGCCTATCAAAGGGTGAAGTAACCTTTGCCTATGACATGTCTATTATGTCTACAAGGAGTAAAGCAATCTTTTCCTGCAAAAAGTCTATTACTCTTATCAAGGGGTGAAACAACCTTTACCTACGAAATGCTTCTTATACCTATTAAGGGTGAATAAACATTTGCCTAGGAAAGGACTTTTATGCCAACTAAGAGGTGAAATGACCTTCACCTACAAGAAGTAAAATGACCTTTGCCTAAAAAGGTAAAAAGACTTTTGCCTACACAAAGAGGTTAATAACCATTGCCTATACAAAGGGTGGACTTTGCTCACTAAAAAAAACTAGTCAGGATACCGAGCCTATTCTATCTATAGGGAGCAACTTATGCCTTAGGTCAATAATGAAGGCAACTCAACCTTAAGACCACCGAGCTGATTATAGCTTGAATTTTGAAGCAAATAAACTTGGTGAGGGGGATGAGCTATCAATTTGGAGCTTTGAAGAAAATTAAAGTCTACATGGCAACACTTCTCATTCATATGACTCAAAATGTCACCATGCGGGGGCATTGTTAGTATCCAAAAATAGCATTTGCCTTAAGAAAGAGCGAACAGAGTATTAAGCCTTCCCACGGTGACTATATGGTAATTTTACCTTTTGAAAGTGACCAAGTCTAGGATTTCACACAGTACTTTACCCTAAGAAAGGTACTTTATGGAAACTTTGCCTTCATGAAGTGACTTGGCCCAAATATAGAACTTCATGAAGTACTTTGCCTTCCAAAAATGATCAAAGTGATATTTTGGCTCCAAGGAAGGACCATTTGTATGGCTTTTGATAGGAAAGGGAAGTGACTTCCCAAAGTAATTTGCCTCCCAAGAATGACCAAAAGAAAACATCACCTCCTAATAGAAGGGGAGAGATTGACTTTCCGAAGTACTTTACTTCCCAATAGTGACTAAAGTGATATTATTCCTTCCATAAGGGATTGATGGCTTCTTAAGGCATGACCTTTGAAAGAAGGAGTTCACTTAGTGACCTTCTTTACCTTTCATAAGGAGAGGTGTGAAGAGTCACTATGCCTTTCGGAAAGAGAGGTGTGAAGACCTCCCTTGCCTTCCGGAAGGGGAGGTGTGAAGAGTCCATTTGCCTTTTAGAAGCAGGTGTGTGAAGATCTTCCTTACCTTCGAGAATGAAAGGTGTGAAAAGTTACTTTGCCTTTTCGAAGGAGGTGTATAAAGACCTTCCTTGCCTTCCAGAAGAGGAGGTGTAAAGAGTCACTTTGCCTTTTGGAATAAGGTGCGTGAAGACCTTCCTTTCCTTTCAGAAAGGGAAGTGTGAAGAGTCACTTTGCCTTTCGGAAGGAAGGGTATAAAAATCTTCCTTACCTTCTGTAAGGGGAGGTATGAAGACCTACTTTGCTTTCCAGGTGAGATGTAAAGACTTACTTTGCCTCTCAAAAGGAAGGGTGTGAAGACCTTTCTTGTCTTCTAGAAGTTGAGATGCCAAAGGATCTACCTCACCTTAAGAGGGTATGAAGATCTTACCTTGCCTCAGAGAAGTGCGAAAAGCTTACTTCACCTTAAGAAGGTATAAAGACCTTACCTCGCCTTAGGGAAGGGCAAGAAGCTTACTTTACCTTAAGGAGGTGCAAAGACCTTATCTTGTCTTAGAGAAGTGCAAAAAGATTATCTTGCCTCAAGGAGATGCCAAGGTTCAACTCGCCTTAGGGAGGTGCAAAGGGTTGGTCCAGGGAAAGCATCCCACTCAAGTGACGGGTGACTCAAGTTATGGAAGGACATTTTCTTCTCTCTCAATAGGAGGGAGGGGTACCCTTCTCTCCGTATGGGTTAATAGATTGGACTTGCCTAAGGACACATTCCAACAATTAGGTAAGGTGTTATAAGGACTATAATAAGAGATCGTACATGGTCAAAAGAGCTAAACTTGGGCTCCCGAATTAACTGGAAGGGATAAGTCCTACCGAATTAGGCTATAAAAGTCTCGATACAGGATAAGGATAAACATCCTCAAAGATAGACCGTTAGAAGAGTCTGAGTACAAGGAGAGTCTTTTGCTTATATAAGGGACGGTTAGGAGGTCGGGCAATAGAGCCTGGTTAGTCAGCTGGGTATTAGAGCCTGGTGTACCAGAGCTTAGCTCGATAAGGTAATGGTGCTCAAGGTCCTCCATCACAGCAATTCTAGCTATATCAGCAGAAGTGGTAGCAACAAGCATCACCCTAGCAAGATCGTAGGAGTGAAGATGAGTTAAGAAAGCAAGGCAGCCAAGCACACTCCCAAGCAACACTGAGACCCCTCCTACCAAGTTAGAACAATATAAGGCAATCACGACCAAATGTGGACTTGATTTAAGGAAGAATGCAACCAGCTTAGTAGCAAAACCTCCAACAAAGCTAGGACATGAAGAGAAGAAGAACTTTGGGTGATTCCTATAGCAATAGATAAAGATAAGCCCATGGCAAACTATGCTAAACCAACTCTGGAGATGACCTACCCCCCACCACCTTTTCCTCAGAGGATGAACAAGCAGGCATCTCATCCAAGCTATAAGAAGTTCGTGGAGCTATTCAAGAATCTTCACATCAATATTTTGTTCTTTGATGCACTTGAGTACCAACCTACAGAAAGTGGATTAAGTAGTTCATCACAAAAAAGCAGAGCATAGCTGATCTTGAGGTTATACCATTAACTAGGGACTATAGTGCAGTTCTAAGTCAAGACCTCCCTCACAAGATGAGTGATTCGGGTAGCTTCACCATCCCTTACACTATTGGTGATAAGACATTCACAAGAGCACTAATCAATCTTGGAGCTAGCATCAATCTAATGCCCTTCTCTATATTCCAAAAGCATGGGCTGGGGGACATGAAGCCAACATCAATAGTTCTTCAACTCACAGATCAATTATTGGCTACACCAAAGTTAATACCCTATTTTTTGGTCGATATTATTGTTATAAAGATGCAAATAGACTGAAATGTCACTCTCATCCTAGGATGCCCATTTTTAGCCACGGCTAAAGCAAACATTAATATGGAGAAGGGAGAGCTGTGATTCAAGGCAAGAAATGAAGAAGTAATCTTTGACATCTTCAAAGCTGCCAGCCACTCCACTACAGAACACAATTGGCATGGAGTTAATCTCATCGATGAATGGGTAACCAAGCACATTGATGAACGTAATTAGCATAGAGTTAAGATATAACATTCAAGAAGAAATGCATAAGCAGGAATTTAGAAAACAAACAGTTCGGGTACCAACTATTGAACCACCAGATCTGGAGTATACTTTACCATTAAATCACCTACAGCATGCCTCTTTAAGTAAAGATAATGAACTGCATGTCAGTTTACACCTTATGATCCTGAACATGATTAGAAGCTACCGTCAGTCTACCTGCACAAGCACGATACCAAGGTGGAATTTGAAGTGAACAAGGAGCACCTACAAGAAAAATTAACTATCCATATTGATCTACATGGAACAATGGGTGATCCTAATGACCCAAGACCTTGGTGATCAATTGTGAATGTCAAGCTAACGACATTAACTTAGAACTACCTCTTTCCCCTACTCTTTTTGTTATATTTTGTGTCACTCATCCAAGTTTCCCTGAGTTTGTGGGTTTATAGGGGAATGTATATAGTGTCATCCTTGAATATATATATATATATGTCATTTTAGTTTATTTTTGTAGGACAATAGGTCGCACAGAGCCATGCTACAAATTCTAGATGCAGATAGATTAAAAATTGGGTGACCCGACAAATGCTAGGAGGGTCCAGAATGTTTTACCATGTAGGCTAGCAGATGTTGGTTACTCAGCAGCCGTTGTGTTATGACCCTCATAAACTTTGTCTTGGTTGCGATCATTGGTCCGACTGTTTGGTTGTTTTGTGTTGGTCAGTTTTAAAACCGTGTTAGTTGAATTCATCGCATTTTGGTAGAAAAATCATAACTCTCTCATACGAACTCCGAATCAAGCGATTTCAAGCTGAGTAGATCCATAAGACTTAGATCTACAACTTTGTTGTTTTGGGTTGTAGTGCTCGCTACTATTCCTAGCGATCGCTATGTAAAATAAGAGGCCCGAAACAAGCGATCGCTAGCCTTTCCAGCGACCGCTAGGGTTTTACGAGCTGCGTACACTTTTCTTAGAAAATTCATAACTTCCTCATATAATCTCCGATTTGAGTGATTCCAATTTGAGGATGTTTGTAACATCCAGAACTACAACTTTCTTAAGAAATTTTTGACATTTGAAGACTTATTTAATGGGATCATTGGAAAGTTCTTAAGTGCTTAGTTTTAAGTATGTTTCTCGTAGGAATTAAGAGATTTTGCCAAATGGTGAGCAATGTGGCAAATATGGATTTAAGGCTTGATTTGAGGACATATTAGAACTTAAGTAAAGGTTTAGGAGTGTTGGAGGATGACTTGAAAAGTTGAGGACCAAAGTAGAAAAAATGGACAAGTGGGGTATGGGAGAACTTACCATTTATAGTAAGTTTTGACATAAATATCTAGAGGCTTGTGAGTGGAAGTTGTAGACAGCCATTTGAAAGAAAAACAGAGAGAGAGAGAGGGAGAGAGACGTGGGAGAAGAGAGGAGAAGAAGGAGAAGAGGTCTTCCTTTGATTTGAAGCTTGGTAAGTGATTTCTAGACTTAGTTTTATTGAAATTAAATGTAGATCCATTCAATACCTTAAATTAGGTGTAAGCTTGTAAGGATTTGAGTACTTTTATGATTATGGATAATTTGGAGTTTTGAGTATTTAAGGATTGAATGAAGGATTTGATAATCATAGATATTGATCTAGTCATTAATGATGAGATAAGAGGCTTATTATACTTATTTTGGAGATTTGTGAAAGAATATGATTTTAGGGACTTTAGTGTAGGCTTATCCATTTTTCCATGAGTTTGAGAGGTTGAAGATTGATATAGGGTTGTTATATAATTTAGTTGACCATCTTTTGGAGTTCGAACACCAAGGATCGTGAAGTGACGTTCAAAGGACTTTTGGAGTATTTGGACAATTTGGTTAAGGTAGGGAGATATTATCCCTAACCTCTGTTTTGGCTAACATTGATTGTTATAAACTTGTGATGTTGCTTTGATGTGATGATTATGGGATGATTTGATAAAGTGTGAATGTGAGTATTTGATTTGTGTGTGATTTGGTGATTTTTGGTTTATGCATGGTTTTGGAAATCATGAGTCTTTGGACTATGAAAATGTGATGTGAGGTTACGAATTTGTGTATGGTATATGTGTGTCTATTTGTGAGATGGCGGACAATGAGGTCTACCCGTGACCAACCGGGGATGTTGGCACATGTGCACATGTTTTGAGGATACATTGGATTTGTTATGATTATGATATGGCCGGCGGAGTTTGATTATGAAAGCACTATAAATTATGGTATCCTCGTGTTGTGAGAGGGAGTGACACATTCTAGACCTATCTGAAGTCCATCCATGTTTTGCATTCACGATACCTATTCGGATCGAAACATGCCTATGTGTATGATTATGAATTTGTCATTTGTTTATGATTAAATTACTTGTGCTGTGCTAAATGTTAATTTTGCACCAATTGTCTATGCATGAATTTGAGTCTATGTATGTGATTGGTTAGTTAATTATAGGTTAGTTTTAATATCCTCTACTAAGTACTTCCAAGTACTTACCCCCTCCTCCACAGGTGACTGAAGTTAGAGAATTGCCTTGACGTCCGAAGAATTTGTTTGATAGATCGTGTGAACCCATTGTCTTCTTCCGGGTTTTGAAGTCTTCGGATGGTATTTCTCTTTTGTGATCTAGTAGAGTCGCTCTGTTGTACACATTGTGGAACCTTATATTTGTATTTGGAATTATGTAAGAATATTTGTGATATATATGTATAATATGAAATTACGCTTCCGCATTTGTATAAGTTATGTTAACGCTTCCGCAATTCGATTCCTTTATTCGTATGAGGCTGGTTGGGTTGCGGCTCATTGGTTTAGGTGAGTGTGACCCAGCGCCATGTCAGCAATCCAAATTTGGGTCGTGACACGTTGGGGGTCAAGCAGACAGAAGAAAAAGCACCTAAACATAGCCCTCACCATCATAACCCTAATTCTCTAACATTCCCTTTCCCAAGACCCAATCACCTCCGTCAACCACCATTGGACTACTACTACCCCACCGTATCGCCTATCGTGTCACCATCATGCCCTTGCCCTTCTAGACCACCACCTCACCCACTATTGTCCGAGTCTAATTTTACCCTAATTTAATCTTGTTTAGTAAATTCCAAGCTAACTATCGTACCAATCCGCATACTGCATCTTAGGCTCTGCTCCCTTTGCCAAAGGCTTTCTAGAACACTTGCCACCTCAGACTACTGCCGACCCCCGCCATTGAACAGACATTAACCACTACTATGGCATCAAGTTCTCATATGTCTCCTATTCTAAAATGTTGTTGTGGTAATACTAGCTCTCCCTCAAGTTCCAATTCACACCTAGGTCACTCCCCGACATCTCAAATAGGTATGGGGCTGACTTCCCCATCTTCCATGAATGGGAAGGTGATAGGTACCAAAAGCTTCACTTTTGTTCTATGTTTGGACATTGGGTGATTGTGTGGGATGATTTGCACTGGTTTTGTGTTAAGGATGACTTGTGGGATGCGTTAGATTTTGTTGGTTGGGGCTTCTTTGCTGATAAAATTGTTGAATATGACCACTGCATCGTGCTAGAATTTTTCAGCATGGTTGTTTTAGCTGATGATCACTCTTACCTCACTACACATCTTTACAGCACCCCCGTCACCATAGTTGTAGCACATTTCAATCACATACTAGGCATCTAGTGTGGAGGTGGCCCGTCGAACTTTAGCTCTGAGGTTGATGTTCATAAGGCTTGGAAAGCCCTCTCTAGTTTTCCTTGCTATAAGTCACCATCTTTAGCGATCCTCATTAAGGATTTGCACCTTAGCATCCTACATCGCTTTATAAGTTGTTGTTTAATGGCCTGCATGAGGATAGTAGGGTTATGCAAAATTAGCTTTGTACCCTTCACTGCATCCAATATAAGAAGTCATTTAACAATTTTGCATTAATTTGTGATGTCATATCTTGTACGCTATAGCTATCTAAATCAAAGAATATTGGTCTTGGACATCTTATCACTGTGTTTGTCAAGCATTTTCTTCCAGGTTAGACAGATTCAACAATGACTATGCAGGGCAACATCATCGACCATGATAGGCTAGTGGCCTGGCATCTCGTCTCCAAGGTCGAGCATGTTGGCGTGACCACTTACACCCTCATCCTATGGGAAGAGTGCAACACCATCAAGGATTGCCTACGAGGGAACCAAGAAGTCCCAATTTTGGAGCACAAAGAAGATATCAATGTTCTAGCTGATGAGTGTCAAAAACACTCATTACTTATGTACATTTTAGTGTAAATTCAGCGTTTGTTACTTATTGTTTTTACGAGTTTTCTATGTCTTTGTCTTGTTTTTGTACATTCTGTTCTTTTGTCGTGTTTGTTTGCTTTTCTTATGTTTTCTTGCTTTTTAGGAGCTTTATGGACAATTATCTAAAGAGGCACGACCAAGACCTCAAGGAAGCAAGCATGACGGACTCGACAAGGCAAAATGTTGCAAGAAATGGTCTAAACCGTAGCTACCCGTGGAGGGCGTCAGACTTGACCTCTTGCTACTCAAAAATTCATAACCGTCCAATGTCGGATTAATGCGCCGTCAGCGGCATTGAAAAGAAGACATCAGTATCTATAACGTGTCCAAAGGGCGTCTTCTGTTTCGTTGTATAAGTTGGGAAACCGCTTGATCCAATATCATGGGCCAATTCTGTCCGAGTGGGCCAAACTTGATGGTTTATTTGGGCCAACTTTGGGCTTCTTGGCCCAAATCCGTGGCTGCCAATTTGTGAGGATAAGATGACTCAATATGGCTGTGACTTGAAGGGAACAAGGATGGCTACACTTCTTTTAACTTGTTGTTGCTAAGTTCTAAAGCTAGAAACATGGATGGAAGAGTTGTTAAGATATTTGTAAAAGAATTAGTTGTTAAGTTAATTTTGGCTTGTAATATGACTTAGTATTATTATGTTAGTTAAGAAAACAAAAGGGGGCAGCCAAGGCAAGGAGAAAAAAACGTACCAAAGAAAGGAGAGAAAAAAAGGAAAAAAGAAAGAAGGAAAAGAAGGAGAAGGAAGAAGAAGAAAAAGAAGAACCAAGCTTGTGCTTGGAATTTGTAAACCTCTCTTGCCTTTTCCATTCATGCTTTCCTTGCTTGATTATGTAAATTAAATGAATGATAAGTGTGTTTATGTATTAAGTATGTTTATGTTCAAGTTTTGTTTAAACATGTGTGAGTAGTTACTAAGTGGTGTGATGCTTTGAAAGCCTAAACTTTCTAATGGTTTAAAATGGGTAAAAATGTTAAGGATCATGTATAAGTTAAAGGGCTTAATGCTTAGTCTAATTTGATCACCTAGAACTAAGATAATAATCAAGTCTTGAGACCGAGAGGAGAAAGACGTGATCGAATGTCTAACTTATAAATCCGTTGCCTCGTGAGATGAGAATCTCACTTGGTGATTGGTTATCCAAACGGGTGATATTTATAGTTGTTGTTTAGTTAGGATTAAGTGACTCATGGGGGCGAGAGCACATTGAGCTCACTTAATCCTAGGTAAAGATCAACTTAGATTGATCTTGTGCGAGAGCATGGATCCGTTGCCTTGAAACACCCGGATCATGACATGAGCTAAATAAACCCAACTAACCATTAGTTCACTTAAGTGATCTTAGGCATCACACCACTCTTGTTTTTAGTTGATATATACCTTGTATTTTTGAATGATCTTGCATGATTTAAATTGATCTTGTTGTTATTTTATGTATGTTAGTTTGCTAAGTCACCTAAACCAAACTAAAGAAGCAAAGTCATAAAATTCCTAAAATTTGGTAAGTAAGCCGAGTAAGGCATCACTCAATCCCTGTGGGTTCGACAACTCTACTTCATAAACTATATTACATCGGAGGCATGTCAAGATGCTTCTCATCAATTGGCGCCGTTGCCGGGGAATGAGTTTCGAAGCTAAAGCTTAGCTTACGAACTTGATTTAGGAGTTTTTAGCTACTGCCACGTTCTGATTTGAATTTTTTGGCCACGTTCGAGTCAAAATTTGCAAAACAAAGCCACGGTGGGTTTGAAGATTTTTGTGTCTTCTTTTCAACGCCGCTGAGTTTGCTCATTTTCGACTTAAGACGAAAAAGTTATCGCATTTACAAGTCACAAAGGTCAAATCTGACGAGTCTTGCGAAAAACTTGCACGAAAATTCTTGCCAAAAAATTTAAGGTTCGCATTTTATTTTTCCGAGGGTCAAAACTTCCGAATTTGTAAAACTAAGCCACAGTGGGATTGAAGTACTTGATGTCTTCTTTCCAACGCCGCTGAGTTTGCATTTGTTGGAGTTTGGACGACGAAGTTATCATATTTTGAACACATAAAGGTCAAATCTGACATTTCTTGCGAAAAACTTGCTCGGAAAATTTTGGCCAGCTCTCATTTTAATTTTCTGGAAGTCTTTAAGTCCGAAACTTTGAAAACACGTTAATGTGAAGTTGTAGTTTGGGAAGTCTTCTTTCCAACGCCGCTGACCTCATCGATTTTGGAGTTAGGACGAAAAAGATATCGTATTTTGAAGTTGTACGTACAAAATACAATTTTTGGACGAGTCTTGCCGAAACGTAGAATACAAGTAGCCTCGTATTTTCACTATTTGAATAGTGAAAATACAATCTGAGAAAAATTTCCTTAGTCAAGGTTGTAGCATTGGAAGTCTTCTTTCATTTGCCACTGACCTTGTCTAAATAGGAGATCGGACGAAAAAGTTATAAATTTTCTAAGTTGCATGCCCAAAACGCGCTCAACCACTAATTTCCCTTTGGAAAGTGAAGTGGACATAGCACTCTTGGAAAGGACATTGCGACAAGAAAAATTTCAACAAGCGAGGCTAAATCAAGAAAGACATCAACAAGAGATGATGAATCAACAAGAAGAACTGCAAGTGGAGGCACAAGGAGCTGGTGGTGCTCCAGCAGCTGGAGGTGCTCAACCACCGCAACAACCTTTAATGGACTACGGTAAACCAACCTTAGGGGGGGCACGTACCGGAGTGCGAAGACAAGAAGTAGATGCTAATGAATTTGAACTTAAGCCATCCGTCATACAAATGTTACAAAATTACTTTCAATTTTATGGTTTACCCAACGAAGATCCAAATGACCACCTTGGGAACTTCATGGAGTTAGCCGATAATTTCAAGTATAGAGGAATATCTGACGATGCCCTAAAGTTAAGGATGTTTCCTTTTACTTTAAGGGATAGGGCTAAGCTTTGGTACAAGCAATTAAAGGGAACTCCCATAACTACTTGGGAGGAATTAGCTAATGCTTTCTTGGAAGAGTAGTTCCCATACACAAAGACTAGCAAACTCGTAAAAGAAATTCTAAATTTCCAACAATTTGAAGGCGAGTCTTTGAGTGAAGCTTGGGGAAGGTTCAAAGAATTACAACGAAGTTGCCCACACCACAACTTGACAGAAGAATGTTTACTAAAAACTTTCTACTTTAGCCTAGGACAAACAACAATGGGAACAGTTGACGCTGCCTCAAATGGTAATTTCCTGAGAAAAGGTAGGGAAGAAGCCCTCTTTATCTTAGAGGAATTGGCAGCAACAAACTGGTTAAGGGCTAGTGAGAGAAAGAAGCAACCTATAAGGGAGGTTAGAGAGCTTAGAGAACCACAAGAGCACAGAGGGATGCTTGAGCTTGATGCTCAATCATCATTCCAAGCTCAGTTGGATTTAATGGCAAAGCAAATGCGTGAAATGAACTCAAACAAGGCCGATGCCATGGCAATACAACAAAGTTGTGAAGCTTGTGGAAATATTGGCCATGAGTATAGTCAATGTGCAATGCTAAACCAACCTAGGGAACAACCTAATTTTGTCAGTGGGCAAGGGCAAGGAGCAAACCGGATGGGGAACAACCCATATTCTTCAACTTACAATCCAGGGTGGAGGAATCACCCTAACTTCTCATGGAAAAGAGAAACTAATGACAACAACTTAGCCATTGTTGCTAACAAAGGACTTCCTTTACGGGCCCCACAACAAGGACCACCTCCTGGTTTTCAGCCACGAGGTTATTTAGGGGAGAGATTGGGGGCGATTGAAGAAAGGTTCACTAAAATTGAGAAATTCTTTTAAGAAAGTGGAGGATCTTCAATCCACCAAAGTCAAATTTTGGCAGCCTTAGCAAGTCAAGAAGCTAGGCAAAACAACTTAGAGCAATTCCTCAAGGGACAAGCTACTGCAATGCGCAACGTAGAAGTACAACTGGGAGAACTTGCAAAGGCAAATGCTACTAGAGCATCAGGCTCTCTTCCCAGTTCTACAGAGAAAAACCCTAGAGGTAATGTTAATGCTATCTTCTTGAGAAGTGGCAAGGAATTAGCTCCCAAAGTTGTAAAGGACAAGGTTAAGGACAATGAGAAGGTGATTCCAACCATGGACAAAGAGGAAAAAGTTGAGGAGAAAAAGAAAAGTCAGCACGTTGAAATAAATGTGACGGAAGATGAAGTTTACGTACCACCACCACCAATAATTCCCGTTCTTCCTTTTCTAAACAGGGTAAAGAAGAAGTCAGGAATGGATGATAAATTTCTCTGTTTCATGGAGAAAATGAAGAACATTCAGATTAGTGTCTCTTTTCTTGAGATGCTAGACCAAGTGCCACATTATACTAAGTTTCTAAAGGAACTTGTCATAAAGAAGAGGAAGTGGGATGACGGAGAGACTATTGCCCTCACGGCAAATTGTAGCTCCGTACTCTCTAAAAATCTTCCGACAAAACTTAAAGATCCTGGGAGTTTTACTATTCCCAGCTTCATTGGTGACATTGAGTTTCCTAGCTGTTTATGTGATTTAGGTGCAAGTATCAACTTGATGCCTTTATCTATATTTAGGGAACTTGGTTTGTGTGAAGTTAAACCAACCACTATGCTTCTGCAATTGGCAGACCAAACAATCAAGAAACCTTTCGGTGTAGTTGAGGATGTCCTAGTTAAGATTGACAAGTTCATCTTTCCAGTTGACTTTGTTGTGCTAGATTTTCCAGAGGACAAGAAATGTCCATTGATTTTAGGCAGACCATTCCTCAACACAGCACACGCATTGGTAGATGTGCATAATGGAAGATTGGTTCTATGAATTGGAGAAGATGAGGTTGAGTTTAAAATGAGCAATTTGATGCGTCATCCTCAAGAGGAGGGGACGTGTATGAAGATTGACGTTATCGAAGATTGTATCCTTGAGTTCTGTAAGGAGAACATCTCAAAAATTGAGGATACAGAGGAAATTCATGTAGAAGATGATGAACTTAACAAAGTCAAAGAGGAGGAAGTAGACAATAATGGTCTACTTGAGGAGTTGGAAATACATTTGAAATATAGAACTCCACCC